>OMLB01021394.1:3260-15351 GCA_900302555.1 Myripristis jacobus
TGTTAATGCATGTAAAAAATATATATTTTTTTTATCAGCGAATCTCTTAGCTACACTAATAAGGTTCATGTGAAGCAGCCATTTCCAGTTGGTCTTGTTGTTTTCTTTTGTTGTTTTTTTTTTGCTTTGTTTTTTTTTTTTTTTTAATAAAACACTCATGTGGCGCTGTGGTAGAGAGGGGAAGAAAAACTACTCAACATTCCCACAAGTGATTCAAGGGGCTTCACTGTGAGATTGTACAAACTGCAATGTCAAATATAATCCAGGAAAGTCACTGGTACCAAAAGCGAGTAAAGCTGAGGTGAGCGGAGCAGACACTGTGTAATAGAAAAGCGCCCATAGTGTAGTCTGTTCATCCCGATCATCTCTGTGTGATAGTTTTTGTTTGGGGGCTGGATAGATACCATGCTCTTCAGCGGGAAATAGCTCCCAACAAAACTCTTTGCCCTCGAGGGCTGTGGATAATGGAACATATCCGTGTCACTGTTTTTGGAGAGATCTGTCGCTGTTGAATTTTTCACAAACTGGAAAGCTCTCCAAATCTCAGGAGCGATCTGGATGGATAGATTGCACTGGGGGCAAGTGGGAAAATATCTCTTTTTGTATTTTGGGTGAATTGTCCCTTTACGGTAGCAGTGTACTTACAGTGAGGGCAAACTTGCCTGAGACACACCGCCGCAGTTGATCATGTCAGCATATACATGTGTGTGTATGTCGCTGCGGCTTGGGCTCGTGTGTTTACCGACACTCCAGTTCCTCTCCAGAAGCATCGCATAAAGATTAAAGAGGCGTTACCGCAGAGATCTAAACAAAAGCAATCAACTGGAACAGGAAATGAAACAGCGTTTTTTCACGACGCGAAACAACCAATCATGTGATATTTTAGACCAATGGCAGATGTTCACGCAGCAGGGAGTGATAGTTCAGCCAGCGGCCTTGTGCATGTTTTCAAGGCCAGGGCCGATGCAGCACTCTCATTTCTGCATGAAGTATCCAGACAGCTCTGACAGCATTACATGCATAAGAGTGTCTCAGTATATAAATTACCACATAAAAAATGACTCAAAGACAGAAAACTAGCCTCCCATGGGGCTCTGTTGTCTGGTAGTTTGTCATTTCCAGGCATGTAATGCTTTATGCAGTCTCTGTGTTTGTATCAACACTGTGTTTGAGCTAATTCTGGGTAGAGCGAATAAAGAACACTTCATGTTTTTGTTTCAAGATACACAGGGTTCACAAAGCCATGAAAACATAACAGGAACCCATGTAGCTGCCCGCCGGTGCAGGCTGTCCACATTTTTTAAATTTCAAATCCGCTTGCAAGCCACCACAACCTTCCCCAACCAGGAGGTTTTGATAAAAATAAGAACATTACAAACAATTTAAAAAAAATACTGGATACAAGAAAAGACTTGATGTGACAGTATTTGAGAGCCACAAACAACCCACTGCCCAAACATAACTCATTGTGGGACTCGGTAGCAGCAGTCTTCACAGGGGAAGTGCAGCGTTCAAGCTAAAAAAAAAACCCCACCGTAGAACAAAATGTTTTCTAGAGCTGCTGGCTGGTCTCCAAGTGAGTGAAATACAATGTGCAAATTGAAACATCATCATTAAAACTGTGGTCTCCTGCCTAGTTTGGGGATTTTAAATTAATCTGGTGAATGAGCGTCATACATGTGCTGTTAGTTCATGTCAGTATCCGGAGAAGACAAAAAAGGAAATGGAAATGAGATTGAGTGATAAATATGCAGGGTAAGCCAGTTTCAAAAACTGTTTTTAATAATAGTTATAGCACTGTGACTTCCTCCTGGTGTGAGTCTCACACTGACCAATCCTGTGCCTGACAGCAAGAGTGAAAGTGTAACCCTGACTAACCTAATTCAAAAGTGGATTCCTGACAAATCGCAGCTAAAAGTTGGTTGATGAGTTGGTTTGTCCTGCAGTGTTAGTGCTGAAAAATCACAAGGGGAGGCTTTCTCTTATTAATGCACCTATACAACTTTTAGCATCTGAGCCAGAAAGTAACTGATGGATCAGACAAATAAATGGAAAAAAAAGAAAACATTAAGAGCTTAAGTCTATGAGTTATCTGGGCAGCGAGCCCAGATGCCACATTAGCTGGCAGGGGAGTTTTTATAAAAACATCACTCACAGAAATGTGCTATTATTTGATTGATATTTAAATGTTATACCCAAATGAGATTAATTATTTTGGCTGTTAGCCAGCCCTTCCATCTTCCGCCGTTCTTCCCATCTGACCTGAATCCACACGTACACACACACACACACACACACACACACACACACACACACACACATACACAGCTGCATATTAATAAGGCAGACACACCTTTATTTCTGTGGGCCTGAGGAGTGGGACAGCCTGAGGGAGAACAACGTGATATTAGGGGTGTTTTGAATAATGTAAAAAAAAAAAAAAAAAAAGAGAGAGAGAGAGAAGGAAAATCTATTATTCAAATATATTATATTCTTATAGTCTTTGTGTAAATTGCTCTTATCTTGTGAAACAATTAATTGTTACAGCCTGAAGCTGCCTTGAATAATTAATCAAATTAAATTGTCTGAAAAGTGAAGATAAAAATGATCACTCGGTGTCATAAGTCACCTTTCTGGGGACCGTCACCTTCTTTTGGGAGCCGCTAACAGCCATCCGTTTGTTTCTGTGGGTCTCAAGGCGAATGGGTGAGATCGCTGTTTTATTCAGTGGAGGGTGTGTGGTTTCATTATTAGTGCATATTTGTATATGAGGTCAAACAGTGTGTTTTGTAGCTCAGAAATGACTCTCTGTTTTGAATATTAAGGGAATCCACCTTGGTTCTCAGCATAGGTGATGCAGCCCATTGATGTGTCAGGCAGTGAACTCCAGTGTGTGTGTGTGTGTGTGTGTGTGATCAAAAAAAAAATATATGAAATGTGCTTTATCCAAGTTGAACAACACACTTTGTTTGCCAGCTCTAATTATCATGTCATTTTTGAAGCACACAATGGAGAAGTACAAGACTGAGTCGGGTCTGAAAGCACCACAGGCAACCAATATTTTGGTTCATCTCCTGGATTGACTTGTTTGTCTGAAGTGTGTGCGAACCACACACAATGCTAATATAAACTAAAACAATGACTCTCATGTGCAACTTTAATAAACATGTAACCGTGTCTCCTGATACTGTGTTCTGTCATAAGTCACAAGTTTCACCTCCAACTCAGGAAGCCTCAGTAATTAAAGTTATTTTTCAGATATATGCTTTACTTTCCACATTCAGTTTAATGAGGCACAGTAATGCAGAAACAGTAAATATGTTGTCGCATGTGATTAATGCATTAATCAATTACATTCAAGCAAGTAGAAATTAAACAATTAATCAATTAATCATGCACAATATTCACACTTTCCCTAAAATACTATAGCAATGCTCTCATCTCCATTTTATGGTATAAATATGTATAAATTTCATGTGCATAGTCTTATGTATATAGTATAAAGTTTTTAGTCTGTCTAGTAGGCTTTGCATATCTGTCTTTTGGGGCCTCCATATTGATACATCACAAAATGAAAATGCCTTAGGTCAGAAAACTTTGAAATTCTTTGAAAAGAAGACATTCGAAATGGCAGAAATTCGCTACAGCACATAATGATGGTCCTAGAGGCAAATAGAGCAAGGCTTCCTGAGTGTGTGCAGCGAATTTCCCATCAATCAAAGTGGTATTATTGGAGCTATAGCTTTATTTTGAGCGGTAGATGTAGCTGGCCATCATCATTTTTCTTTAAAGACACAATATAGAATTTCTTTGACCTGCGGGTATATTCATGCACATCATGTCCAAATGAAGTTTTAATGCATTTTTCCTGTTCATTATAACACGTGGTGCAGGTTTTTACTCCAGAAACATGTGCTTTTGTTATTTATGTTTATCAGTGCATCTTAAACAGCAATCCACCACTTTTGGATCGATGAAATGGCCTTAAACAGCCAGGGCTTGGATATATATAGAGGAAGGCTGGGAACGCAGCCGCAGCTCTTTGGCCTCTGGCCCTCTGAGGGATTACTGTGATTGGATTGGCACGGTCAGGAAGTTGGCATGGATTGGCTGGTTGGCACGGGAAACTGCCAGGGGGTGATGGGAAATAAAGACATCATTGAATGCAAATCACCACGGGGCGAGGGAAGAGAGAGGGAGCGAGAAAGAGAGGACAAAGGAAGAGGAAGACTGAGGGATGAGAATAAATAAGATGTAAAAGCAGGGACAGCTGAAGTAGATGAACAAGAAAATAGAGGAAAAGGGAGTGGAGGTCAAAGGGATGAGAGAGTAAAGGAGACAGGCGAGGGGGAGCGCTGTTGCAACAAGCCGGTGATCTCGCTCTATTGAATAATATCCTGCCTGTGTGCCAAAGCTAATGAAATCAGAGCTTGGGTAGCGATTAGGTTGTCCGGTAATATTCAATCCAAGAATTATTTGTGTCACTGAAGTCATATTTATTACCCTAACCGTGTTGTGCTTGCAGGTGTGAGGTGACGTGCAGACGTACATTATAACACATCACTGATTCTGTACTTGATACAGCTCAATGTGATTTACAGCTGTTTCAAGCAATACATCGCTTTATGCCCCTTGGCACGGCGTTATTGACAGCCTCATGGTGATAAAGATCAGCCATGAAATGTCACTGGGAAATTCACACCTGCCTCCCTTGGTAGAATGGATACAACACAGCAGGGTTTATCGCTGATTTATAAGGCAGCGTGACTGACAGTCTTATATGCCTTATAGCCCACATCAGTCGAAAGTACACATGAGGCAAGACTTTTATGTAAAAACACACCCATCAGCCTAAACCACAAAGAGGGGCTGCAAGAGCAAAGCGTGTCCCATCCCTCAAACCTGAGACGCTGTAAATTTGTCTTCTTTGCCCAAATGAAACTCTGTTGTTGGGCATGGGAGTGATGGATCGAAACTTAAAAGTGAAGCTGTGCTCCAAATATAACTGGACTCGCCAACCTTAGATTTGTGCCTCTCACATCCCTTTGGCACCCTTTGAAATAAAGCACAAACAGGGGCTGGTAAACACGAGCCTCGCTGCATGCTGCGCAGTTCACTGATGTCACGCTACACGATTTCTGGGTATTTGCAGGTACGCTCGCTGTCACTGGGGGCAAGGATGCCGAGTGCAGCTTTCAGCGCTGTATGTTATCAATAAGCAAGGCTCAATCAGAATCAGCCACAACCGCAAACAAAGTTCTCTCCTTATGTCTGTGCCTGGAGGATGACACTTGCTGACAGGGACTAAAGGGAAGAAGGTGGGCTCTGCTCTAATTTTGGGCTGGGTGTTTAGCAGCTGTTTAACTCTGAAAGCTGAACAACCTCACATTCTCTGTTACTGTAGCAGCCACAGTCTGCAGTTACTGGGATTTTTTTAGCGAAAGAGGGTGGCTGCCTGGTAAATCCACAGTCCTGAGGCCAGAAGGAGTGAAGCTCTGCTGAGGTAATTTGGGCTGAAGTGTCTTGCTGATGGTCACATTAACAGTAGTTGATGAGGGTGAGAACAGCACTACTGTGTCACCTAAATCATCTCAATACACTAAGATTATCCCAAACTCTCCAGAAATCATTTGACCCAATAATATTACAGCCACTGCAAATCCTGGATTTTTTTCCTGAATTTAAAACCCTGCAATTAATGATACACTATCATTCAAACTGTCACGTCTATTGGAGGTTTTTCCTAGAGAACCTATTCTGTGGGCCTCCTCCGTCTTTACACTGAGCTTGGAAAACTGTTGGGTGAAATCTATTGTTTTGATGTGATGCTATTTTTCATATTTTCATATTATTTCGTATTTGTTTGTTTATCTATTAGCGAGATAACTGAAAAACTAACGAAGGGATTTATATGAAATTACCATGGGAGGGATTGGCAAAGACTGAAAAATTGGAGTATCTAAGTCAAAGGTCAAGGTCAAAAGGTCAAAATTCACATTTTGGTCAATAGCTCAGGAATAAAGCATTGCAGAGAGATGCGGCTCGGTGTGTTATGCTGACGTAGGGGGGTTGTGCAGGGCTGTGGAGGTTGCTGTCTCTGAATGCTCTTGTACAACATCGACTTCACACATCAGCTATAGTAAGGTGGAATATGGAGGCTTATGTGGTGGCAAGAACTACCTTTGCCGATACTGATATCACTTATGGGAAAAATCCAAGGTCTATGGAGAGGTATAATTTTTGTATGTTTTATATTTTTGCATATAGAATGGTGTACTCTGTCTATTTTCTTTGGTTGTATGCCTAACATATTGTGAAACGGCCCCGCTGAATGTTCTGTCTCTAGGTTTCTCCGAGATGATTTCGGACCGACACAATTCCCAGGACAACACTGTGCCAGCGCCTCGGAAGATTGCTGCGACATTCCTTGACTGACATTCCAGGATTTTGATCCATAGACCAATTTAGACCAAAGCTAGTTTCTGTATGTTTCTGTATGTTTCTGCAACTGTGGCGTCAGAGTCGCCCTCTCTACTTGTGCTCCTCTCCCCTGTCTGTTCCTTCACGTTTACAGTAACTGACTTTGGCCTCCAGTGTGAGCCTAACATTGCGTTCAGGTTGAAACAGGTCCATGTCGCTCTGGATGCCAGCCAGTCATTCACTCCCATGCCATTATGTCAATGTTCATTGGCCACAGCTCAGTGATCTTATCTTGAGTGACAGATGGTTTGGACTGCTGGTGGCAGGTGAGGTATTATAAAGAGACCTGGTTTCATCATCTCTATGATTGATCATGTGGCTGGTAATCTATCATTTATCTAGCAAAACACAAACAATACCATGGAAACAGAATTATTGTGTGTGGGTGTGTGTGTGAATGTCGCGGTGTGTGATACACAGAAACACACAGGCCGTAATGCTTTTTTTTTTTTTTTTTTCAGTTGGAGAATGACTGACATATGAGCTTAACATGCCATGGGTTTAACAATGCACTGAAAAGCAAATGTCCGTCATTCTGCCTTCAAGAATTGAATGTTTTTTTCACAGAGACAGAGGAATAATTTACTGCAGCTCAAAGTCACACACACACACACGTTAGTCACACCCATACAGGTTGATTTTACACAGGTTTCAGCAAGCTAAACAGCTTTGTCTTTCATTATTTTTCCCCCCCTGACATCTTCATGCTCTGGTGCATAAAAGGCATGCACTTGGAAAACACGGAGCCTCATGATGTATCAGCATTATACCGGAGCTTTCTGTGTGTGCTCAAGTGTGATTGGCAACGGGAGTGAGGTAACAAAGCGTAAATAAGAGATGAGAGATGGAAAATTGGTATCGATGGAAAGTACCACAACTTACGAGCTATATCTACAGTGTGTGGGCTGGAATTAGGGACGGATAAAGGAGGGCAGCGGGTTGAGAGCAAAGAGAGAGAAAAGAGTGTAAGACTGGGTGAGTAGACCACAGTTCAAAAACATGGCCAAGGTGGTGAGACCAGTGCAATGCTGTGATTAATGCATCAGTGACTCTTCTGAGCTGGTGTGATTGTGTGTGTAGCCTCATATCACACACGGGGCCAAAGCACTGGTGGGTTGTAGTCTGAACAGATACTCACTGTTGGAAGGAAGCAAGAGCGACAGAAATCATGAATGGCAGCAGTAATAACAGGCGGGTCTGGGGTCTGAGGTGAGGATCGCAAGGTCGAAGGAAATTGTGAAGGAGCCAGGTGGGTTTTCATGGCCACTATCCACCTGACAATTAGAAATTTTTGACGTTGAACAGATGTTAGTGTAACAGCTTACACCAACGCTGAATACCTCTGGAAATAAAGTGCTAAAATGAAAGTTGAGATGACATGTCGAGTCAAACACACCTGCTTCCTGCGTTATTTTACAAAATCTGGACTCTAAATGTCTTTCTTACAAACTGTAACCCTTTAAACTAATCTTTCTTTTACATTTACCCTTAGGCAGCATCAAAGTAAGGAAGAAAATCATTTTTTTGCCATATGGTACAACACCGTCACCTATAATATTCTGTATCTGCTGTTTGCAGTGCATCTTTGGAGCTACATTACACTTACATTCAGGGAATATTCAATCCCAAGATGCCATTTTTTTATGGCTGTGCTGTTGCATCCTATTCAGATGTCCTGTGCATTATATTACACGCACCTCCTCCACAAGTCTGCACCTCATTGTGTGTGTGCTTCCCCAAATTTACTAGGTGTAATTCAGCATAAAGTACTTTGGGTTTGAACAAAACTCAGTCGTGCAGCATTAACAAAAACCGCCTGTGGGAGCGGCAAAGTTGAAGAGGTTAATCTGAATTTTTACGGTGGATAATATCACACTGAGAAAATTAGATGTTCTTTTGGCCTGACATTGATCCTGGCCGCCTGCTGCATGTTGCCATCCAGTAAATGCTTGCTGGGCTTTATCACTGTTTCTGTTGCATCTGCTCTTGTTTCTTGATGTTTGAATGGAAATTCGTAAAAGCTTCTAGTCTCAGAGCTGGTAAATCAATTTCCAAGACAGGCAGATTCTTTTACTGGATATGGAGACAGGTGTAGTATGTGTATGGGTTATGAAAGCTGGCATTTGACACATTACCCTTCTCTCTCTCTCTCTCTCTCTCTCTCTCTCTCTCTCTTTGTGTTTCCTGGCATGTGACAATCTCTCCCTCTGTATCTCTATCACTGAGGTGGCTGGTGTGTGCCAGCCTCTTTTTAACACTCTAATCCAAACTGAGCCTGCCGAGGCAATAAATCACTGGCAGGATTAACACTCTACATGGCCTTAAACTATGTGTGTGTTTGTCTGTGTATGTGTTTGTGTGTGTGTGTGCGCGCGCAGGATAATGTGAAAGAGTATTGCCCCGGCCTTGTTCTATCGCCATATCTCCCTGTCTCTGATTGTTTTTCTATCACCTTTTTCTCTCTCCTCCTTTTTCTCTCTCTCAGATCAGATTGTTGGTAGTTAGCCAGAAATGACTCTTTCTCTCCCTCTCCTGCTGAGGTGGATTTAACTGCTTTACGTGCACCGTTCTACCTTAGACTGGCTCTCCTTATTCAGAGCAGGGGCCTTGCAAACATCACCGAGTTGCTCTACATCAACCAGGAAACTACCAAGCCGGTTTTCAGCGTGACCAAGCAATGAGACTTCCTGAGGAGCACACTGTGAGCAAGACTCAAGAATGACTGTAGATAGACTCATTCGTTAGTCTTTTTTTTAGCCTCCTGGTATCATTATACATTAACCTGTTGCCAGTCTTGAGCATGACCCACGCCTGTCCTGCCTTAGAGAGCTCACACAGCTCACATTCAATCCTATTACTCTCCTCAGTGTGATCTTGTGGCGAGGATGAGTCTGAAACACAAGCGGACGTGTAGACAGACAAGGAAAGACAGAGGCATGCAGACAGGAAGGCAGATAAACACAGATGGCAGTGGCAGAATCACCCTTAACCAAAGCGAACAAAAATGCAGCCACAAAAAAAAGTGATGCACATTATTTACATGAATGCCACGGGAAGGATTTGCAAAAAGTCTTTATGTGCTGCAGAGACAGGAAATCACCTCAAAGTGACTCTGAGAAGAAAGACAGACAGACAAGAAACAGCTTGCCTGCCTATGCAAATGCAACCACAGACACCCACAAATAATGCTGACATTTAGATGCAGATAATCCAAATAGAGAGATTCTTAAAACAGATAGAGAGAGGTGATGCAGACCTGAGGACCCAAGACTGCACCGACAGCACTTTTCAGAATCACGTAAAGATGAATTCTGGTGTAGTCATCTGTGTTTTCCTTACTTGTTGGCCTTAAGGATAAAAAGTAAATCCTTTGAGGTTACTTTTTATCCTTTAAGGCCACAATATACCTTATAAGCTGGACTGATCTAGAATACAAGACCACCATGCTGTGGGTGACTCTCATCTCTCACTCTCTCATCTTAACCATCATTCTGAAGCAATGTCCATTAAATATGTGAATAGGTGTATATACAGTATATAAAACACTCAACCACCGCGATATCAACACAGTTGTATAGATCAAACGTAACCTATGTTTCTTCTATGTATAAATGTGCATGTGCATGGTTTACTAGATTTATTCCAGGCTCTAACATTTACAATCAACGTACTTTTCAATGCTGCAATTTTTAATTAACAATCAAGCACGGATTTCAAGCACGTGATCGTCTCTTGATCATCCATCCAGTGGAGTTCCCACCATGGGTTTTATGCTCCAACCCTGAATTGTGTTTTTCATCCATCACATGTTCTGATAAAATAATTCTTATTGTCGCTTAAACTCACTTATTGTCTAACTTTATGTATCTGATTCAACTTTTCCTACCCAGGCATAATCCAAAATTCTCTTAACAAGCAACTGGAGGACAGTCAATTCCTTTGTGGTGTCAAACTCCCCTACACAACTTGCAGAATCCACCGGCCAATCATAACAATCACGATTTCTGAGGTGGCCAATCAGATGTCAGTGGCCAGTGACCACCCCGGGCCACCCTTTGGACCCAGAACCGCTGCTGGGAAGGATGTGGGAATGCGGGCAAGAGATTGCAGAGTGTGTGGCATCTGCTCATCTGTCACGTCCAGCCACGCTGCCAGTGTGAGCTTGAGGGCACTGAATCCCTTCCAGCACTGAGCTCACTGACTCCCCTGCAGAAATGCATAATGGGAACACGGACGACGTGTTTGTGTGTGTGCGTGCCAGGGTTGTGTGCAGAGAGACAAATTGCTTTCGGTGGCAAGACACATTTTCTCCCCCATGTTTGTTTGCAAAAGACAAGCTCCCATTGACTCTGTAAAGGAGCAGTAAAGTGAATCTTATTCTCACGGCGAGCTGTTAAAGTGGCCTTGGTGAGCGATTCAGCCGCTGCTCCAAGGCTGCAGGCCTATTATCTACACTCCGTGAGCGAATGTACAAGCTGGTATCAACTGATCTATATCATGTTAAACTGAGCGAGTGCCGTCAGTATTACCAGAGTAGCACAGAGTACAGTAAGGGCAGAATAGAAATACTAAAGAAAAGAATAAAAGCTGAAATCACTCTGTCCAACCAACAGAAAGGTGTGACTTTTCAAAGGCCGAACCTGCCCCTTGAGTTGGCAAACACTTTCATTTTCAAGGACCATCATCAGGCTATGAGCATCCATGTGACCAGATTTTGCACTAAGGAAGAAGGTTTTTGTGTTTAACTACGACTAGGGATGTACCAATACACCGTTTAAGCCCAGTGGCAGGCTAAAATTATTGTACGTCACAGATTTCACCCAAGATTATCATTCAGTTCCAAAAACCCTGAGTGACATGTCAGAAATAAACATCTCATTTCATTTTTTTGGTTATGAAGCAGAAGAAGAAGAAGAGCTGATACTTTCACACTCTATTGGTATCAGCATTGAGTAAGTAGCACTGGTGTGTCTGCTGTTAGGATATGATACAAGTTTTCACACTGCAGGTCTTGTTGTCACAGTGGTGAGAGTGAAACCTGTGGTCAAAGCAGTCAAGCTTACACCTCTTATTGTGTTCACTGCCCTGCGAATGAAGTGAACTTGATATTTACTTTTTTTTTTTTTCCTCAAGTGATTTGATCAAGTTTCTATTCAAAGCTCCAGTTGCATTTCACCACACAGCTCATATGGTACAGCGTGACAACGTTGTTCACCTGCACAATGCTGTAACTCGCCCAAGACATTTAACTCATGTTTCTAAATATTATTTGTGTCAGTGAGTAGCCCACACCACCAAAATAAAAAGTTTATTTGAGGTTGTTTGTTCCTTGTATCCAAATATAAGTTTTATCTTATTTTGTCACGGACACTGAGTACTTACTGTACCAGAATGTAATTTTTAATGTTGCTATCAGAATGCTTTGTGTATCAAAAGAGAGAGAGGGAGAGTGTCCAAGAAAGTCAGGAAGATGTTGGGTGTTGTGTGGCCCAGGGATGGGAATAGGTCTAATCCCACCAGTTCATCAGCACATTCAGTTCACCTGCTTGTTGTTGTTTGGCTGATCTAAGTTCAAGCTTCACCTGACAAGCATTTTACAGCATAACCACTG
>OMLB01021396.1:7269-21940 GCA_900302555.1 Myripristis jacobus
TGCAGGCCGCCGCCACGCCTCTCCTCCAGCAGCAGAGCAGCGAGCCTGTCATCTTGACAGCTTCCCCTGATGACGGAGGTTCTCTACCCGGACGCACCTCCCTCGCCTTGGGGGGCCCTTGCGCCTCGCTCCCCCTTGGTCAGCCTACCCCACCAACCTCCACCCCCAGCCTCAGCTGCCACGAAGCCACCGACATGCTGCCAATCCATGGACACAACCACCCGCACAACCACAGCCATCCCCTCCAGGACCCGGGGGCCCACCACCACTTCCTCACACCAGAGGAGGCACCCTCGCCCCCGGGCATGCTCCCATGCGGTAGCCCCCTGGGTCACAGCCACACCATGCAAGCTGGCTTCTACAACCCAGCCAGCCAGGACTCGCTACACGAAGACTCTGTCAGAGGACTGGTTAAGCTCAGCTCCGTCTGACAACGGGATATCACCCCTCCTCCCCCCTCCTTCCTCCTGAAAACATCCGTCCAACCCCTGAAACGCTCCTGCCCTATCACTTCCTTCCTCTTTGCCCAGAGCTATGCCAGATTTGGAGCAGCTCGTTCCCACTATGAACTAAAGTGTCTTTTATTCCCCCAACACATCATAGGACTCAAACTGAGAAGGCTGTGTTTTTTAATGTGGCTGCTAGGAACCGAAACGAAATTAAACTGAACCGAAGTGAAACCAATTCTTCTCAGCCAGTGTCTTGCCAAACCTCCCCACTGGAACTGAGTGAGGAGGATCCCAGTGTGGTGGCCATGTATGACAACCCAGACTCTCCTGTTTTACTTCAAGGGAAGCCTAATCCATTTGCCTCTGGAATCTGGAGAGGGGAATGGTAAAGGAGGAATTTATTTTTCAAAAAAAAAAAAAAAAAAGAGACATATAGCTGTGAGTCTCAGCCTTTTGAAGCAAAAAAGTATATGTTTTGACAGTATGCCATGTTTTTTTGTTTTTTTGGGGTTTTTTTGGTCAAAAAGCTGCTTTACTATGTCAATGGATCACGGGTCTGGCTTTTTTGTAAAACAAACTTCAGCCTATTTGTCCATTGCTGATGGGACAGTGTCTATTGCCTTTCTTTCTAGGACGTTCTTGTTGGCAGTCAGCAGTGCAATCAGTAATAATGGTTGATGTCATCATGTTGCATATCATTCTGCTTTTCTAAGTTTCTTGTTAAAAAGAGGAGACTTTATCGTGCCGTACCACGCTATGGTTATTTTTGTTTCTCTTCCAAATTATTATATTTCCTGTGGATATTAATAAAATACCAACTTTTTATGGGACAAGATTGGATCATTTATGAACTTAACAAAGCATAAGGTGTGCTGATGTAAGAGTCATATGTCGCTAAGGTGAAAACAGTGTTGATCGTGTGACCAGTGCCTTTGGCCATTGGACCTTAACGCAACTTCTGGGTTATAAGGGAGCCTGTCAGATGAAACCAACTAAACATTTGCGAATATTTAAGCAAAGCTAGGGCTAGTTTCAGGCCATTTAGTCTCCCATTCATCCAGTACCTCTCATAAATCTTGTAAGACCTCGAGCTCTGACCTTTGAAGATAATTGTATAGACTAAAACAAGCTCTTGTCTCCCACAAACCTTATTTATCACAGTTAATGAGCATGACTTATGGGCGACTTCAAAAGAGAGTGACAGTCATGATAGTCATGCAAACTCAACTTTTTTTCTTTCTTTCTTTCCTTTACTTATTTTTTTTTTAAGGGACTGCATCCTACTGACAGGCTGTGCATGGCTGCTGTGTCGAAGTAGTAAATCAAAGCCAGGTTGTCAGTCAGTATGCCATCCTCTACTGCCACCTTGTGGTCAGAGGAGAACTACATTTGTTTTCATAATAAAATTCATTGTAAGGCTTTTATTATTCTAATAGACTCGGGCAGCTTTGTCTTCATACATGATAAGAAGCATTAATTATGTGATGTGAGAACATATTATCAAATGATTAGACATTACTTTCAGACAGACTTTCCATGTTCAAATGAGTGCAGTAACATGGGTTGCCGACTTCTCCAGTATATAATCTGAAGTGACCCATTTGGACACTGTACCCCAATATGGTGTGTGTAAAGTACACACTAACATATTCAGAAACACATTCAGAATGCAAATCCACTTGGTTGCGTTCAGAAACATGGAAAAAAAAAGATGAACAAACTAGCCAGGAATAACCAGAACATTACTGAAAAAGAATGTTTTAAAAAAAAAAAATTTAAAGTATAAGAAATTTGCCAAAAATAAATAAATAAATAAAGTCCAAAAATTACTTGAAAATGAACAAAAGATCAACTCCCAGCATCAACCCATGCCAAGCACTGGATACAGGAATGATAATAGCAATACATTTATTAGATATTAAATCATTTATGATACATAGATTATTCGTTCATTTAATTTACAACAAACAGAACAGGCATTGCAATTTACAAGTCTGAAACATTATTTTTTCCCATTCTTGATTAGAGCAGGTTTCATCATTGCACCACTGAGGGCAGAGCCAGAGCGTGGGGAGCTGTGAGACTACAGATGATCACTGATGTGGGACTGTACCATGAAGACATTTCAAAAGATAAGAACTTAAGTGCTATAGCTTGCATAAAGGTTGCAAAATGTTACGTCTTTGTTGGAAAGGATTTGAGCCGACCCTGTGCTGCACTGTGCTTGAACTGTGTTGCACCATTACATGATGGAGTGGTTCATATTTTAAGCACATGGGAAGCTAGCATATGCTTGATCTAGACTTTACATCGGTGGCTGGGGAATGGAAATGTTCCTGAGAAATGAGGTCTTGATTAGCACACTCACAATCCAGTTATTAACTCTGGAAAAATTACCCAACCTGAAATAAAATGCTGTCATGTTTGCTCCTGTTAAGTTAAAAATGTGATGTATAAAATTTATAGATCAAATGACTGCAATCATCTTAAGTTGAAAAATATGGTTTGATTTTTAAAAAAATAGAAAATACACGACAGCTTGTTTTATAATGGCAATAGGAAATGTTTTGAAGCTTTTCAAATTAGTTAGACAAGAAATTAGTCTTGCTTTGGCCTTGCTCTGCCATCCAGCTCCAACAGAAGGCAGCCTTTCAATTTCAGGGCTGTTAATGGTATTTGCGAACATTTTGTGGCGTTTAAACGAGGCCAGTACTACAACACACATTAACTTGTACGTATTATTCCCGTTTTCATTGTACAGTGCACTAAATAGGGTGTATTACAGTAGAGTTGCTCTAGAGACAGACGGAGAAATGAACCAAGGCAAACCTAACTTATTAATTGCTGTAAACAGTCATGGTTGTTCAGATATAGGAGCACACAGCCTGCCAACCCAACACAGCTAACTCATGCATAAGTCCTCAAGCCAGGCCTGGAAAAGGGCCATTTTGTCCATGATAGGAAATAGCCTGACATAGCTTGGCCATGTCGGGTCTTAGGTCACCGAAATGCTGAAATTAGCCCGAAATCAGTGATCTGGGGTTGCTGTAAGACTAACCTGGCCTAGCGTTCAGTGCTGAAGTCAGTATAGGACTTGCCTTGTTTAGCATCCATTGTCTGGGTCACCTTAGCTAAGCTAACTTAGCATGAGTAACCAGAACACAATAATGGACTAGCCTACCACCCATAAGCCAGACTCCTCCTCCTCCTAGGCCTGGATTAGCCTAGTCCAGCCTCGCTTCCATGAGCAGCATCACCACAGTTTCACGTCCCTCAGCTCCAGGTCTCCCATGATCTCCAGCTGGTCGATGCTGCTCAGGTCCTGCACCCGGTGCCTGAACTCAAACAGGTGCGAGCCATTCACTGCCAGCTTGAACTGGTGGGACTGGCAGAGGATGAGGATCTGGTGAAGAAGCAAAGAACCACCGAGGATGTTGGTGCACACATATCAAGAAATAATCAATGAGCAGCTTGTGGTTATTGGTCATTTTTTTATATTATTGTCCGTCACATAATAAAGCTGATGGTGAAGAACAAAATCCTCTCAAGTTACCAGGTGGGGAAACGGCTCTTGTAACCCAACAAGGCCTTGGCATGAAGGTGGAGCGAGAGCAACAAACAAAAGCACTCTCCAAAAACCTTCTCAGGCTGTGGTGGTAAGGTCAGAACACGTCTGTGCACACACAATTAGGCCGCATTTTCAACTGAATTTTCATCTGACATTCCCAAGACACTGAGAAAGGTCAGAAGAATAAAATATGGACTGTGACAAAATAAAGATGAGGAGTCTTTTTGTGTGTCCAGGAGTATTTAGAGTCTCTTCATAAAGGTGGAGCTTACCTCAAAGTATTCCCCAGCCGAGAAGGGGAAGAAGGGCAGCTCTTGCTCCTCCCGGCCCCAGGACTCACTCAGGTAGGAGTTCCTGATGAACATGCCTGACTTCATCCGCGGATTCAGATGAAGGGCGATGTTCTCTGTGCTGCTGTTGCGGAGGTTCACCGTGAAGCTGGGGGGAAACATGGATTGAGGGTAAAGAAGTTTTATTTTATTATGACAGGCAAGTGTCATTTAAGTCATGTAGAAATACATACAGACAATAGTTCATATCAAAGCAGTATGACATGTACATCAGCTTACTTTCTGATCATGTCTGGGCAATATTTGTCATCTTACCTGTGAGGGTACATGCTAACTTGTCCCTTGATTGTAATGTGCTGTCCTGGGCTCAGCCCTTTGAGTATACTGCCTTTGTAAGGGAGGCTCTGAAATATGAGAGGACATTTTCTAGTGAACCTAACGAACACTGGACACTATTTTATTAGACTGTCTTCGTGATAATCTGCCTTTTGAAGTTTGTGTACAACATGTTGAAAAGGATAGGGCAGCCTGCCTTGCGAGAAAAACATCAGTGCAGACAAAGGAATCATTTAGGAACTGGGATACAGTTTTCCTGGCATCACAAGATCCTGAGCAACATTAAAAGGCAGAGAAGTTTTATGCAGATGACGCAAAAGGAAACACTCACCAAGTCCCCTGATTCTGAATATATTGCCTACGGGGAGAGACAGAGTCAAATTTAGAATCCGTTAAGTAAATGTGATTAATAAAAAAAGAGGTCCAATCCATGGGAAGGTACTTACTGAGTTTGGAATGTAGCCAATGGCGTGCACCCTGACTTTCCCAGAAATAGAAAATGTGTCGACCCTGTCCAGTGGGATTCTGTGCTTGTATTCCAACAAGTGACTGCCATTTACTGCAACCTAAAGATGAAGTCAACATGGGTTATATCTTTTTTTTCCCATTATTCAACTATATACGTGCTGTTTTTTGTAAAGGTAATATGCAGGATCAGATGGGCTTATTGACCCCTGAATGCCACTGGAATGCCTCCATCCTCAGCATCAAGGGTCAGCTGACCTTGAAGACGTCTTCATGCACCAGGACAATGGTCTCGAAGGGGGCTCCCTGTTTATAGGGCAGCTGGTGGAGCGTCTCCTCTTTGCCCCAGCTCTCCTGCTGCAGGGAGTTGCAGACCACACAGGGCGAGCCCCTGAAGCGAGGGTTGAAATGGAAGGCGATGTCGGAGCGCGGCTTGGTACTGCAGCCACTCGACAGGTCTATGTGGAACCTGCAGAGAGGGCGGATGTGGGGGGAGAGATAAAAAAATAAAATAAAACTGGGGGTTAAAGAAATATAATCTTCAACCAAAGGAAGCAGGTTCAAACCCCTGTGTAAAACAGCATCCGCCCTGCTGAAGGTTCCTTAAAAAAGACATCGAATCCCCAGCAGCTCCAGAGGGGCAGCTCCGTAGCTGGCCATGACCTCTGACCTCTCTGTGGAGAGGAACTCAGAAAAAAAAGAGAAACTGCGCTCCTCCTCTGCTTAGCCAAAAAGAATCCATATTTGATCCTGGGCTTCATCATTATGCAGAGCAAAGATCAAGCACAAATGTATTTGACAGCGATATTCTCACATTAGGAGAAACATCCAGGAGCAAGGCTTCCTTTAGGCTAACATGTGATAAGGCATCACAGTGACTAATCAGTGGGGCTGCATGACATGGACAAAATTAAACACCACAATATCTAGAACAGAACACCTCAACATGATTATTGAGACAGTACTGCTGGTGCTTCCGTAAGATATTTGCACATCAAATCTTTGCTAAACAGTCATTAGTGATGTGGCTCTGAAGACAGAGCAGGTGGAACAGTGTAATAAGTTCAGAAAACTGCTTCCCTTTGCGGTAATGCAGCCTTTAAAACCAGGAAAAGACAACACTTATGTCATATCATGATATTATGATTTCCAAACAGTTTCGCAGACAGTATCTAGTCCTATCCCCAGGCCTACGAGTTAGCCAGCTGCTGCACTTGATCCAACAACATGTTGATATAAGCTTTTGAAGTTTTCATGGACATTGCAGTTAGGTGCCTCTGACAGACACACACACACTCTCTCTCTTGTTGTCTCTTGTCTTACACACACATTTTACCTGTCAGCATCTGGGAGAACAGTGCCCTGAATGATGATGATCTCCCCGGGGTGCAGGCCTCCAGGTATGGTCCCTGTGTATGGGATCACCTGAGAGGGAGAGGAGCAGTTACACTCTCTGACATGACTGAGTGAAATGTGTCTACTTCAGCTGAGAGCCTGACGATGCAGCAGCAGCAGCAGCCTCCTGCCTGCTCAGTGCTTGTGGCTGAGCAGTACAGATTAGCTGGTATTATCATGCAGGCCGGGCTGTGCTGCAGGACCAGCACAGCATGTTGACCTGCAGATGCGTGCAGCGCGCCGCCTCTGTCACAAGCTGACCGTCTACTGATCAATACATGGTGGCAGCCGAACATCTCCCGGCCACAATACAGCCCATCCGCATCGGAGAGCCTGCAATAATAACAACAATAAAGCCTCTTACCGGATTAAGCACCGTGTGTTTCGCATTTGCCACAGACATCGGGCTTCTTCAGGCGCTACAGCATGCAGCTGCGGCGACACAGAGCGGAGACTGGCGGGTCGAGGCTGCGGTCCCAAATTTCTCCGTGTTTTTTTTTAAATGCTCATCCGCTATACTGGGACGATGGCAGTGGGCATCTTCTCTCCATCAGCCCCAAAACCTCCGCGCATGCGCAAATCCTACCATGTGATCAGGTCCTCTCAGCTGCTGGATGCTGGTTTATCTGGATGTGAACTGAAAACGGTGGTCCAAATAAAAACGAAGTATTGAAAACGAATATAAATAAATAAATAAACAAATACATATTTTAAAATACGCATTTATATTTCTGTTTTAATTGCAATTCCCTTTTCTTTTTCTATCTTTATTTTTTTTTTTTTTTACACTATTGGAAAGAAGCTATTATTTTATTGGCGTTGCACTTTTTTTTATCTCCCTTTGTGAGATAAAAAGTCGAATTTATGAGATTAAAAAAAAGTCGAAATTATTAAATAAAATATCACAATTATGAGATTAGTCGTAAAAAAAAAAGTCACAATTATGAGCTAATTTCGATTTATTTTTATGTCATAATTTTTTAGATTAGATTTTTAATTTCCTAATTCTGAAGTACGATGGGGATTTTTTTTCCCTCCTGGGCTTCCATTATCTCAAGTATTTAAACCGTTGCTCTTTTATTAACACTTGGCCCAGGTAGAGGCACAGCGCTTTGTTATGACACGATAAAAGATGATGCAGTCCAGTTCATTTTCAGTTAATATAACGTGTTCATGCCTCATGAATTTGGCACAACTCTTACACATCCGTCGCCACCCAAAATATAAGGGAAGTTCGCTCGGTTTTTTATGTGTGCTTATACACACGGGATATCAATACTCAAACTATAAAAATATCGCCTCAGCCTCCAGAGCAGACTATGGATTTGACGCCTCAAATGCTCCCTGGCTACTTTCCACAACATGGTGTGCCTCCTCTCTGAGACGGAAGAGCTACCCCTAAATTTGATTTGTTTCTTTGTTTGCAGTATTTCAGTATTGTTTGCATTTTCCCCTTTTCTTTTGCAGTTCCATGTCCACCCTTTGTGGAACCAGAGGTTTAGGGTTAGCGAAGCAGCTGGCCACGCCTCATGTCATCTGCTCCACCTGGGTTTACCTGCCATTCATGTCCAGGTGGCTGCTGTGGAAACGGACTGTTGTTTTTAACCTGACAGTCCCACATTTTGGAGTGTGTGTGTTCGTGTGTGTATGTGTGTGTCACATGCAGAGCCTCCCCCCGTCCACAGAGCCTCTAACTTCATGCTCTGCCCGGGGCTCACCAGCATTATTACTGGGATCATCTTTTGCACGATCTGTGACCAGAAGAGGATCAGCTGCCTCAGCTTCCACCAGGGGTAGGAGTGTTTTTTTTTGTTTTAATCAGTTTATTTGAAGGGCAACAGTGCAGTTTTTGCATGTAGCACCTAAAACTGACCGGTGTGTGGTTTTTGACACTGCTGCCTCTGCAGTTTAGTGATTTTTTTATTATGATTTTGGTGAGCTCAAAAATGCTCAACAAGGATTAGCCTATTGTGTTATTCCAGTTTTTGCTGCACTTTTTAGGTTATTTATCCATTTTTTTATTTGCTTGGATTGGTCTGCTGCATAATACTTTGATGGTGCTTTAAAGTGCCTGTCCACTTACAGAATATGTATATGAAAATGTGACAGATGATTACTTTAAATGTAGGTTACCTTGGAAATAAACCCAGTATTAGTTTACACAACATGACAACAGTAGATCACATGAAGATTCAACATGATGATAAAAGTCAGTTTGAGTGTAACAGCTCCTCTGTTGTCTCCTCACCTCTCCTACACTTCGGTGTTCACCCTGGCATAGTCGACACTGGAAACTACATTCTCCTCTCCGTCCTGACCTTTGACCTGGCGGGGGCCCAGTGTATGCCTGAGAACACCAAGTGCTGCCTCGTTCCTCCCTTCGCTGGTATGTTGGTTTGTTATTCCAGCTGCGTTGGGCAGCTTTGCACATTGGCAGCAAGAGAAATAATAATAAATCTGAACTCAGCCACAAATCCTGATGTCAGTAAATTGCACAAAACACACTCATAATTACCAAGTCCAAAAGGTACCACAGGAACAAGAGAGGCATAAGGTGTTTAATTTACAGGTTTTAAGCTTGCAGAAGTGTTCATAACCACTACCAGAGTTTCACTGGGCAAACAGGGTGAGTCTACAATGTCTTGCACAGTTTAATATGAAGTCAAACTTAATGACACAAAGCACTTATTTGATTTCTGACATGAAACTAAGGTAGGCACTGTTATATGGGTGGTTACTGTTACACTTACAGCCCAGATAAATAGTGAAATATGTTGCTTACTGCTTAGATTGCAGTATTACTGGATGTTGTTACAGGCAGTGGCCACTAGATGGCAGCCCTTATCCAAATATGTCAGAGCCACCTAGAGGAATGCTGTACTCCCCCAACAATTATACTGCACAGACCTACACAAAAGGACAAGACAAGATCTTTTTCAGACACAAAATATTTTATTTGAAGCACTTAGTTTTGACCAATATACATTATCCAACAGTTAGTTTGTTAGCCGACTTAAACGCCTTGAAACAGGAAGCCTTCGCCTAGCGCTGCATTGTATCACTGTCCATCACAACAGCAGATCCAAAACTACCAGTCCATTAAAAAATACTCACAAAAATATTGATGCCAGCCAGCAAAATACCAAAAAGTCAAACCACATCCATTTTGTCTTAGTCACAGTGAGTACTCTGAGACATTTTTACAAACATTATTACCAAAAGCGATTTGTTCTAAGGATAAATCAGTATCAGCGTCCATACTGTAGCTTCATGAAACTCCCACTGATGTGTTGTCGCAGCAGCTAAAAAATACTGTCAGCCATCTAAAAGAACAAGACTTGGAGCTGAATTGGTCCTATTGCTCTACTGATGTGAGAAGCGTGTGGTTTGCAAGTGTTTGGCATCAAGAGAGGACCAGGAAATCTTATTTGTGGATGTGATAAGTGCCGTGTATTGAGTTATGACCATGCTGAAGCAATAAAGTGTCTGATCTGACCTTTGACCTGAATCCCCATGATAAACCTCAACTATATGTAGCCTGCTAGCAGTTAAACGGGATTCTTCTAAGGGCTAACACAACACTCCCGTAATTTCTAATTCTGTTTCCCTGAAATGAATGCAGGGAAGAAAGATAACAGAAGTGCCTTTGTGCAGTTTGAGCGTTTTTTTTCCCCCCACGTTTCCTGGAAAGTGCTTGTAGCAGCAAACATGGTGCCCTTCTACCAACAGAAACAGCTATTGCTTTAAGTCTTGATATGATCATGGTGAAGTCAGAAGGATGAGTTTGATATAGAACTTTATGAAGAAAATATGTAAGAAATATCTGTCATTTGATTCAATACTTTTATTATAGCCTGACTGAGTAGTTCCTCTTTGGCAAATGTGCAAAATGTAGGAAGTAAGTAAGTATATACTTTAAGCAAAATAGCATATTCTGAATCTAGAAATAAATGTACATATTTGTGCCCTTTTTTCAAACAGTATGACTACTTTCATTTCAGATTTTGGTCATACAAATCTTTCCACCCTGCAAAATGTATAACGATTGAGATTTTGTTTTACATCTCAGCCTCACAATGTGCCAAGAATGTTTTAGCTTCACCAGAAAGAATGAGCTATAATCCAGAGTTTGTTTTGACTTGAAAGACACCCTGAATGAACCAGTACATTGTGCTCTAGAAATGCGATATCAGTCTGCAGGGGTAGCATCTGTGTAGAAAACATGTTTTATGTGACCTTGTTTCGTTAAGTTATTTCAAAAGCATTTTGGATCAGGATTGTAGGAATGATGGGAATACTGTATTCCTTCCAGTCAGTCTCCCCTCACTGTAAAGCTGTAGTACCACAACATCACAGCAGACTCATCTTCATTCATTTCATTTGCATAGAACCGATGTGAAGCGTCCGTCTAAGGGTGTACCATGACTGTTTCCGTCCATCTTGTATACAACAATTTTCAACAAAAGGTGTTTTTTTTCTGATCAAAGCCACCAGCCAACTAGTTATTATGTTCTAAACAATGTCTATTTTAACTGCAATTACGAAAGTGCACCAAACAAAACTGCACAGAAAACACAATATAATCTACAGTCACTTTCATCATGTCATTATCTACAGTCAGATGCATGTATCGTTGCATTCATTCCACACTGAAAAAAGTTTCCTTTTAAGGCTTGCCCTGTAGACGCATTAACTTGCCATGCAAACACACACATTCCATTTCAAGCAGGTAAACTGGACACAATGAGATATAAAGCTGACATTGAAAAGTGTATGAAAGGTTTTCTGCCTAACTCCAGTTTTGCTAGGAGACATTAATTCTGGATCACACCACTAGGCAACTTTTTCAGGCTTTTCAGGCAAAGTGAGAACGAAAGGAAAGAGAACGCCTTTAGCCTCCAGAGGGGCCCTCAGTGTCTCCTCAACAAAGTAGGAGTTCTCTTCCTCCACTATGAACTGAAGAGTCTGGATTTTGTTCACACAGTAGATGCAATTCCCAATAACGGCACACCTGAATGGTAAAGGACTTCCTAGCCTCTGCGATGCGCAATCGTGCCACATTTTCACTATGGTGTTGTACTTGAATACGTTGATCCCCTGCTCACGACTGACGTCGAATCGGTAGATGAAGCTTTTCAAAGCCACCATGTCAGTGGACTTCTTCCTGCTGTTGTTGTAGGGGCACTCCTGCCACTCGTCTCTCTTGGGGTCATATTTGAGAAGGCGGTAGAAGAGTGAGCCTCCAGAGACGTAAAGTTCTCCGTTACAGGTGGTGGCTTCATGGGCCACAGCGAAGGCTCCCTTTGGCAGGGGGGCCACTGTGGTCCATCGGTCCATACGAGGGTCATATTTTTCCACTGTAAACAAACATTCCCCTCCAATGGCATACAGGTAACCATCCATAGACACTAGCTTGAGCTGCGCACGGGCCTGGTTCAGAGGTCGCACCTCGGTCCAGCGGTTGGTTATTGGGTTGTAACAGAAGACCTTGTCTGAAACCTTGCCCTTGTCCCCATAGCCCTTTATTCCCCCTACCACAAACAAGTAGTTATACATAGTGCATATCCCACACCCTTTAGTGTTTATGTCCTCAGGCATCACAGTCAAAGGCCTCCAGTCATTTTCAGTCTCACTAAAACAGTAAATCATGTGGTTCTCCTCAAAAGATGACACCGACAAGGGGCTCTGTGGTCGGCTGCTGCAGCGACTTGGCGGACGACTCGCTACTCGATCAAACACATCATTGATCTCTGCAACCATCAAAGTCATCTTTCCTTCCAGTCTCTTCTTCAGGATCAGATCCCTCTCCGATCCAGTCAGACGCCCATAAACAGAAGGGTCCTTGAGGATTTGGAGGAAGTTGTCGCTCATGAACCGGTAGGCTGTCTCCTTTAGTTCATTAAGTCGCTGCTTTTTGGCGATGGTGAGAACCTCATAGCAGTTCCCCGCTGTGATTTGTTCAGACATGGAGTCCATGGCAGCCTGGACGGCACAGGGGATCTGGAGGATCTTGGCCCCGGTGATGACATCTACCACATTGTCCTTGCACACATTCATCTGAGAAGTGTAAACATAGTCTATCAATATGGACAAAGTCTTATAACTCACCCCCTTCACTTTCAGAATGTCTCGCGACAGCCGTGCTTTGAAGTAATCACTCTTCTCGGCCAGGACGGACTTGTGTGCACTGATTTTTTGTCCGCCAACTTCGATGACTAAATCAGGCTCCTTTTTAGACACCGTGTCTTCAGCTTTCTTGTCACTGTTCCTGTGCTCGAGGTTTGATTTAAGGACTGAGTGTCCATACAGTGAGTTGTAGTCAGGGGGATCAGCTGCATGGGGGCTGGGAGTGAAAGAGCGAGTCAGATCTTCGCCCCCTGGCTGTGTGCCAGCGGTGACACAATGAGTGTCAGGCACAGTGGTCGGCAGTTCCGAGGAGGGGGTGGCAATGTTTTTTATCTGACACTGACCTATCACAGAAGTCTCTTTGCTGATGGACACACTGCCATCCGCTTCCTCTTTGGCTTGGCTGGAGAAGCACACTGAGGAATCTGCCCCGTGGGACTCTTTAGCCCTGGCACCATTGTGATTTTCACTGATGCCATTTTTACCAAGTTTACAGTTTTGGTCCATGCCAGTGTTCAGCCTGGACAGAGTGGAGTCAGTCTGAAGAGGCAGATCCGTAACAACCTTGTCGTTTGAGATGTTAAACTGATTAGCTTTTGAGATATATGATCCGTTTCCCTTCTGATTATCAAGATTGTGGTTTTCCATCAAACTTCCATCCAACAGGTATTCCTTCTCAAAAGGAACTGTAGGACTAAAATCTCCATCGTCCTGCAGGAATCCCCCCACATGTGGGGCATTCCCGTCCTTCCTCAGAGCTCGTGGACATAAGTTTCCATCTTCCTCAGCAGAGGAGACGAGGTCGGGATTCACTGCATGGAGGATGACATCCGCCTCCACAGTGAAGGCCCCTCCTCCCTTACTCTGGCCCTCGTTCATCTTGACCTGCTCACTAGTGATGGGAGGCAGTGCTTTCACCGGTCATGCTGAGGAGATTAACACAGCAGTGCCTTGGACTCAGAGCTTCTCTTCCTTTGTCACCTGTATGCACAGAACGCAAAAGGGTTTGAAAAGCAAGAAGAAAACAGAGGGGAAAAACTTGGTAAAAACTGCAAAGACTTGCTCAAACTCTGAGGGGCGCCCTTTCTCTAATAACAAAGCTTGAAGAACCTGAAATCTGAAGGAAATTTTCACTTTGCACTACCACTGCTTCAGTTTGGTTAATTGAGACTGTGCAGTTACAAAAATGAACCTGATGAAGCAGCTACAGCATCAAACATGTTGGGCATGTGGAACATCTGCAGCCTCACCAAAAGAAAGAGGAAAGCACAACAAACAGCTTGTCGGCGCTGTAAACTGACGTGACCCACTGCAATAATCACCCTGCTTATCCATTATTTGTGGTAATCTGGAGCTACCGAGAGCGCATGCGCAAATGTGTTCCACTGATGGATGATTTAATCCGAAATATGATGGGAGAGTGGCATTTTACTGTCCTCATAAACACTCAGCTGTCTGATACACTCCAGTGTAAAGATCTGATCAATCATCTGAAAATGATCAATACAGGCGCATAAAGAGGAACAGATATAATAGTGCTATAATTTAACAAAAAAGAAAATGACCCACAAGCGACCACCAGTTCATTGTGACCTACCTGCGTTTTCTCCCTGTGATGTCAAAAACAAACAAACAAACAAAAAAAAACAAAGCTCAGCACCAGCAGTTTCCCTCCGAGTCTTTCCACAAAAGCCCTGTTACGTAAAGCAGGCGCAATCCTGACGAGCCCAGCCGAGGTTCCCCGGCGGACTCGGCTCGATCCGGACGGTTCCTCCGGTCCGCTACCGTTCGGCCATCCGGTTTCCCGGGACTGTTGTCCTCCGCTCGAAAACACCCCGTGATCCCGCGCTGAAGGAGGCAGAGAGACGGCCACCCTGTCACTTCAGGTCGCACCTCCCTCACAGAGAGCCTCAGTGACCGTCGCCAAGTGACTTCCTCCTGTGGCGGCGGAGAGCTGCTGCGCACATCCACGGGCTTCTAGAAACACCGAGTCCAGCATGGAGCGGAGCCACGGTGCTTGCCCTGGACCCGCTTTACAGTGA
>OMLB01021396.1:21960-58831 GCA_900302555.1 Myripristis jacobus
ATTTTTTTTTTTTTTTTTTTTTTTTTTTTTTTACAGTTGGTTACAGTGAGGCAGTTATTATTGTGTTGTATCTAGACCACACCCCCTCCGCCTGTATTAACCCTACACACAGCAGCAGCGCGGCGCTCCTGCTTTGCGCGCCGCGGACGCAACAGAGAGAGAGAGAGAGAGAGAGAGAGAGAGAGGTGGGCAGATGCGACATTCCTTAACGCATCATCCCTGCCCTGGGTACCACGATGGGGATGGGGTTGGACGGATGGATGTGCCCCCCTCTCCACACACACACACACCCTCCTCCCCACCCCCCTCCGCCGCGCTCTGTGCCAATCTTGAGCTCATTTCACCTCAGGCAAACAAATAAAACTGTCTGTTTCCTGTGTGGGCCCCCCTTATGAAAAAGAGCTATAGTAATCATATAATACTGTAATAAATCCTTGTGGGCAATGCTAACCTCTCTGCAAATTTATATAACATCCTAAACAGGAAGAAAATTACAGTGATACCACTGGAGATTTAAAAAAAAAAAAAAAAGAGCCATTTCCTACATTGGGATCAGAATTATGCAATGTACTGTGAGGGACCACAGACACAGTGGAGGAAAACTAGTGATGCCATAGATTTCAAATGTTATAAAACACAATAAGGTGGAAACTTACTATTTATGCTATATGGATATTATGGCAACATTTGTCAGAGTTTTTTTTTTTTTTTTACTTAAAAAGTACAAACTAGAAGCAGTTCATTTCTGATTGTGGTGAAAATTCAAGTAACACTCAAAGGGTCACTAGTTTTTTTTCTCCCCGTTTTTGCATGAGACAGTTTGTCAGAACATTTCAAAGAGACCGGTTGCGAGTGCTCCCAGCCGTTTTTGTGTTTATTCTACATGAAGCCGCTTCAAGATAAAAGTACGAGTGCAGATGCCCCCTAAAAGTATGAGTCATCCCTTCCCAGCTTTTGGAAACCATCACATTCATTTTCCTCGTCTCAGCTTTGAGCGAGATGTGCACCAGTATATACACAATATCTACAAACAGAATACAGAATAATGGTCTGTAATGTAATGGAGCTTTAGTGGTGCAAACATTTGTGCTGGACACGAGACTCCAGTGATACTAGAGACAGTCACATGCTCACATGTAGACGCAACATGTGAAAAGGCCTGATTCAAAAAATAGCCCGTCTTCACAGGGTACGATATATGCTTTCATCCCGGGCCCTTAACCTCTTTCCGATGGCGACTGCACGTCTTAACAGCTGGCCTTCAACATTTAAAAATAGAGGGGCCCGAACGGAGCTGCTGCAAGGGCATCACACAACTATCAACGCTGCTGAGATTAGAGGGCATTCAGCTGGGAGGTTTAATGCAGGTTATTTTAGAACAAAAGACTGACACACACACACACACACACACACACACACACACGAGTGTCTCCATGGAAACCTCAGGGTCAAAGGAAAAGCAAAAGATTTCCAGCTGCAGGGCTGCCCCTGATATGTGATTAATGACAACACCCTGCCAGACAAACTGATAAGTGCGGGTTCTCAGAGGAGCTGGACAAGTGCAAGGGCAAGAATGTCAGGCGCTGCTGCTCGCTTTTTTCTGCGCTGGTTAATAAATACAAGCCAGGATTCAGTTACAGTGGTTGAATATTATCTTAGGTCAGCCTCATAGTCAGCACATTACATACCGAGAGTCAGATCAGATAGCCTAATATTTAGGAACACCCCTGGCTGCAGTGGAATATAGCACAGGAACAACAATGTGACTATTGACAAAAAGAGGAGCCCTTCTGATCAAGGACGGAGCGTCACCCTGAAATTATCGTGGCTATTTTTTTGCGAGCACAGATAATATAGAGAAATACAGTTGCGTAACAGTGGATGTGGGCGTTATGAAAGCAAAAATGTCCCGACCCTCTCTGTATGGCAGCAGGAGAAACGAGCAGCAAAATCCCGGAAGAACTGTATCAGGCTGAGCTCCTGCAGCCCCTGAGGCACATCACTAGTCCCAGCATGTATTGATAGCTGCACATGATCACTGGTAGTACAACATTTGCTTGAAGCCTGCACAATCACTCTATCCTTATTTAATATTACTCTTAATGTTATAATACTACACTTCACCTATCCTTATGTAATAATATTATTGCAGGTTTACTCCAACTGGTCAGTAGCTTGAGCTTTGCAAACAGGTCAGCTGTGTTACAGGAAAAGTGCAAGAAATGGAACCATAAAACTGTACACAAGATCCTCAAATGCCACAAGGAAAGTGAAATTAGGGCAGATTCCCACGCAGGCTGGTTTCCTGACCAGATATGGCGTGACAGTATGACACTGCTTTGGTTGCAGCATACTTTTACAACTGTCATGAAACCAGTACAGAGGTATGGAGCTGTATGTTGCAGAGCACAGATAAACCTCTGAAGATCTTTTTGTACTTCCACAGGTGAAAAAGCAACAGAGGTTGATGAAGTTTACAGGCTGGACCGGCTCACTCAGGTAACACGTACTTTTGACACTAGATTGCTGTCACCTGTAAGAATGTACATTAAATCACAGAGGAATCGTATACATCCTCATGATGGCCAAGCGGTGACGGTCAGGACTCAGCTGTCAGTTCACTTTGGTCACAGGAGTGTCTTTTTACACATTCTGTGATTAATCACAACCTAAAGTATGACCTCTCATCAGCATATATTGTGTGTGTATGTGTGTGGTGTATCAAAGATCTGATGATTTTTATGCAGATCAGTGATTATTATCACCATAGTACTAACTGATTGTTCTTAAAAAGTTAAAAACAGATGGAAGGCACTTCCCAGGACCAGTGCCATCCTTTAAAACACTACACTTGGATGACAGTTTAAAGTAAGGGGATATTATAATAGCAAATTATCACTGATAGCATTATTGCGCCGAAGCTTGCAGTTAAAACAGAGCGGCTTCCTTGGAAGATCCAATTAACATAAGACTACAAAAGGATGCTGAATAAAGCCATGTTTATAGATTAGTTAATATACATAACAGAAGAACATACAAAACATGACAGAAGTATAAAGCTTTTTATCTTGTCTTCTTTTTTTAAATACCCTTGAATGAGAAACAAAAATGCATTAGGGCAGATCAAAAATCCCTCCTGGTGAAAACATCTCTCATCCGTTTCGTATGAAGAAGAACCTGGCCAGCCAGGGGCTCTCGTCAAGCCTTTCCAAACTAATTTAGTCATCAATATTAAACCATTTTCCCCTTTTCTCTGTTAGCACAATGGTACGAGCAGTAGATTAGCTTGAGTGTACCAATGACAAAAAATGTGATTCCATAAACAAATACACATGTAATAATCAGAGTCATCATACTTCATATTTACAGCTCTGAGCTGGCCATTACAGATAAACAGAAGTCTGGCCAAAACGTATTCTTCCTAATCATGAAGCTACTACGTAACAGTTCCAAAGCCTCGATATTACCTCACACTCTTTCCAAGCAGGAAAAAGTAATTTCTCAAGTCTCATGCCTCAAAAATCTTTTCAACACTGGTTTCAATACTGCAGTCCAATACAGTCATCTGGTATGGCACAAAGTCAAAACTGTACTGGAATATATTAGCCATGTTATAGCACAATGCAATCCAACTTTACAGGAACATGAAATTAAAGACATTTCAGTGATTTCTTTTTTTAATAGGAATCCTTTTCTAACACGCAAACGTTGCATCCAGTCTTAATGGATTGAGGATTGAATGGTCTGTGGGCTGCTGTTAGCAAAATCAGACGTCACGTTTCAGTGGTTATATTGATCCTTTGTTGTCTAAAGGCAGATGCCCACGCAAAGTCTATGAATACGAGGAGTCTTAAGAACCAACTTGGGAACTGTGTGGAATGCAATACTGGTTTCCATAAAACATTCAGTTCATTTTCGTGATCCCAAATGCTCAGTGAAATGAAGTAGCAGATGTCCCTGTGAGAGTGTGTGTGTCACAGTAGGCAGTCCCGTGTTTAACCTGGAAAGAGACAAGGCATACAGGTAAAACCCTTACACACTGTAGCTTTGTTTTATCATTATTATTATTATTATTATTATTATTTACTGGGGATTGATAAATACTGCCTCACTACCTGTCTGTTTGGGTGTCACATGTTGAGCAGGGGGATCTGCCACACCATGATGGTGCAGATGTTGTCCTCGTGGCGGGACTGCTTGGTCTTCCTGTTGACCCTGCGGTGGCCCAGACCTCCGGATACCACCAGCAGCGAGCTGACGTCCACCTTGCTGGCCCGGCGGACCCTCTGGTGGTGGGCCGGGTCATGGAGCAAGTCGTAAAGGGCTCCGTCCTCGGGCCCGTGTTCCAGGGAGCCCTGGGACGGAGCCAGGGAGCCGCAGGACGAGGAGGACAGGGAGTCCTGAAGAGCCATGGTGGTGCAGCCCGCCTCTCCCAGCCACACGCCTCGCCCCTGAGGGGGAGCCGGGGCTGAGTCCGGCGGGGGCGGCTGTGGCTTCTCCCCGTCCTCTGCCTCCGCTGGCTGGGTTGGGGCAGGAGGGTTGGTGGTTGGGAGGCCAGAGGGCCGGTTGCAAACAGCAGCAGCCATGGTGAGGAACTTGACTGGTCCGTTGTGAGCGTGGAAGGACACCATACCCCGACCTACCAACAGGCACAGCCACTTCACTAAATATCCATTCTCTTGACTTCTTACACTGAGTATTTAATGTATTTAAATTTTCACCTGTGCAAATGTACAAAGTCAACAAGAACCATAAAGACATTAGTAGTCCTCTTTAAGGACGTGATGCAAATCCAACTGTGTACAGTGTATTACCACTGCATTATGTCTTTAAAATCAATGTGTGAAAAATTGAGTAAAACATTGAAACGATGGCTGTGGGTCAGTGGCTGTATGTAACATAGCTTCAATTCAGCCCTGTCCTAAAGCAAGCAGGATACACTATGCAGCCAAAAAACACACCTGCTGCGTCCTGTGTGAACAAGCCTTAGGGTTTGCGTGAGTGATCGAAATGTATTTTTCATGTGCTGTACCTCGTACGTTTAAATATAAGAAGAAAGGGCAATGTTAGAACAACAGCTCCAAGCCCGGGCCTCCCACAAGTATGTGTAATTACTGTCAAATTAACCCTCTTGTGCACTTAAGAACTGAGGAATGCAATACCACAGCCATCACGACTACAAAATGCAGTACAAATTTCCTCTATATGACATACACTTTTGAAATCGAAGTAATTAAATATGCTTTATGTAACCACGGTTAGATATTTGACACGCTGGTGTGTAGTTACCTGTGACTTTGGGGATGCCCTGCAGTCTGGGGACAGAGAGGGCCACAGTCACCCCGAGGTTGGTTCCTACCAGGAGCAGACCATAGCACACCAGCAGACTGCTCACCAACACTCTCTGGTTCCCTGTGGAGAAACACCACTTTGGTTTAAACATGGGCCCAAATTAAAATGTATTCTCAGGAGCACAATTGTATAAACCTCTGTTGTTTTGTTCTAAACATTGACACAAATAGTAAAGAAATGTTTCTTGGCAAATATGGACTCCCAGCCTGGGTGATTTCCCCGGTCATCAGTGGACATTTGGACCTCACACAGCGATTAAGTACACTCGTGTCTCTTGGAAAATAGAATCAGCATAGTTAATGGGCCACTTCACCGGGCTGGAGGACAGTGCGGTAGGTGGGAGATGCATCTATTTAGTGAGACGGGGCATTACTGTGGCGATAACATTTAATGGTTATTTGTCTCCAGGGCAACCTCAAGAGGAGCCGGGATAAAAGCAGCCCTTCTCAAATGTTTCTTTCAACTGATAAAAAGGCACCATTATCGTCTGCTTTGAGTCAAACAAACAAACACAAAAGTGTTATGCAATAAAATGAGTGAAGCGTAATGCAGTAATTAAGCAAGCGGCTCTGCTTCTATTCACAAAGCTTTGGGCAGCTAGGGCAGGACAATCTGCCCTGTACTTTTCCTTTCCCTCCTGGTCAGAAAAAAAAAACAAAAAAAACAAACAAACAAAAAAAATTGCCGTGCACTGAACTGCTATGAGATGCCACTTTGGACTGCAAATGCCAGGACTGTTAAGTTAAAAGCACCTTTCAGCTGGGATGGCAACAAATCCAGGATCACCGACAGTCTGTTAGGTGACTTACTATGTGGAATTTGGCACTAATCTCAGACCATCCTTTCACATTAGCTTAATTATGGGAATAAGCTCTGCAACAAATGGTAATTAGTCAGATGCTTTTAGAAAATGATGCATTTTTTGATGATTGTAATAAGAACTCAGGGTTTTGCAATAACAGCGCTTCCAGTTGTGCTCCGTGGGAGGCAAGACTGTCATGAGTCATTGCTGCTATAACAGCCTGACTTGAGTTTCTTCCCTCAAAGTAATCCACTCAGGCTTTAGGAGAAATTACTGCCAATCTCTTTGCCTGACCCCCCTCGTTGGAAGTGACCTCTTGCATAGGGCACACACGCCACTCCGTGCTTCCAAGAAACCAGCCGCTCAGTCAGCCAGCCAGGCTGCTAATCCATCCCTGCTCCAAGTTGGAGAAGCTGGGGCCCAGAGCCTCGCCTACATGTGCTTCTAATGAGGGCCCAGTGTTAGCAGAAACACACAGACTGCTGGTTGGGGGCCTTGCTCAACTTCCTTCTTTCATAATATTTAGAGTTCCCCACCCGGACGGTGAACTAAAATAAACCCCAAGTCAACGTCAACACTGCTCGGCTTTGGCCCTGATCCCACACCCGAGCACCACTTTGATCTGCACTTAGTCCTGAAAACCAACAGCAGGAGGAAGGAGCATCCCAGAAACTACACTGATACACTATATAAGCTATTCAGTCAGTGTCCAGAAATAACTCATATCAGCACAATGTGAGAAGGCAGGGTCCAGTGTCCCCGGCTGGACGCTAGCTTTCATCCATCCATGTTGCTTTTGTGTCCGGTCTGAAATTACACTCCCACTTGATTTGAATTCTATTGCATGCCATTATGAATTCTAAATTTGATCCATTGTAAGTGAGTGAGGCAGTTTAATATTAACACACTACTGGTGCATCAAATAGCACTGAAAACAATTAGGGCGACATATTTATGTCAAAAGAGTATCATCTTTTTTTTTTGGCCGATTAAACAGTTTTTGGAAGATTTTTTTTCTTCCCCAATCGTTTTGGCAAGTGAGAAAAAATAATTTCTGTCTCATATATTTGAAGACTATCATGTATGCCTCTGCGGTTTTGAAGAAATACATCTCTCAATCTACATTCCACAAGGGAATGTATAACACGAGCCTCAGGTTTACCAAGGAAGTTGTGTGTTGATCCATGTTGTGAGGTGCGCAATAATACAGGTCTACAAACAAAGAAGGGCTGGAGGTGTTATTTACTGACCACCCCCCCCATGTTTGTCTCCCATTAGACCATGCATGGCTGCCTATTTAGGTCACAGTGGATCAGACAAAGGCAGCCGAAACCCTCAGCACAGCAGCCGGCCAGCCACCATCCTCTGGGAAACATCACCAGTACAGTCTGGTTTGATAGTGGACTACTAATTTGAATTTATTGTCTTTTATGTGATTTTTTTTTTTAACCACAGAGTAGTCAGAACAGCTGATGTGCATCTCCATCTCTAAGGGCGTTCGACTCAGAGGATGCAAGAGTTCAGATGTTGGTGGCAATAAGCGTGTTTTGTCTTTATGAGGCTAATAACACCAAATCATTCTAAAACATTAAAATAAAAAGGTTCTTTTACAAGTGACTCCAGCTACAGCCAACAGTCAAAATGACTGCTATTACACCACATTAAAAGGCCCCTGCACTTCAAGTGCCTGAATAAGCAACTCCTATCTACAATGAAAGGATTTAACAAGAATTGGTCCAACATGCATGAACATGAGAAGGATAACCCCACCTAGGGCAGCTCCTGCATTCAACACTGCACCATTCATTGTGGCATTTAAGCTGAAGACAACGCCCCACATGCTCCTTTCTCCTGTGGTGATATCGCTCACCAGATCAGTCCCCTGCTGGATTGTGTGTTTTGCAGACTAGCCAAAATTTCAGGATCTGTAACGTAATAACCTTTCATAATAATACAGACTTCTCCGGGAATGGGGTAATGCAGAACTAGTCTCTGCAAATCAAGTAGCAGAATAATATCACTTCCTTTATCTCTTTCATAAGTTGGCATTTGAGTTTCAAATCTGTGTCTAAATGAACAAGAATTAATATAAAGTACAGAATGGCACAAGAAAGACCCGGCGCTCTTTGCCTCTGACACATTGATTGCAGGTAGTCCCTTGTGCCCAAGCAGTCCGACTGGCAATTCCATTTACGTCACAGTTTTTGCAGCAGCAGCACATTCTTGGTCTCAGTCTATTCTGCAACAGCAGCCAGCAGCGATAAGCGCCACTGTGGCACATTCTGGAAAAGTGCAGATCACAACATGCTGAAGGAAGAGAGGCAGAGAGGCAGGCTTAATGCAACTGCTGCCTTAGAAATGTCCTTAGAAACCTTAACGAATCACATCTGCATGGCCCGGCAAGCTGAACAAACAGGCAGGGTGACCCGGCGGGTACACCAGGGGGTAGCTGGTGGTTTGACTGGAAACAGCTAGACAGGGAAAAGCCAAAAACTCCCAGGCCGAGTGACAGACCAGGGACTCTGATTCTGTTATCAGAGGAAGTGAGCTCTTAGAGGCGAGGCCTTGAGGAGGAAGGCTTTAATGTGTGGTGGTCTGTCCCAGAACCAGCTTCCTCTGTGGTTGCATGGATCCTATTAGTTAATGTAGGGATGGAGGTCCCAAAGCATTCTAGCTTTATCATTTACATCTGGCTGAAAAAGAGGCCTTCTACTTGTGACTCTAAACACTGGATACAGAACAGAGATTTTCCCACAAGGTCAAGTAAATGTGGACACTCAAAACAATCAGCCCATTCTGAGATTTTTCATTTGTAACCAAGTGGAGTTTACTAAGAAACCTGTGGTTCTGTATATCCTGTGATTCACCTGTATAATCCAATGTTGCCGAGAGCAAATGAAATCTCTTTTAACCATGCAACCACGAGCATGACGGTGCATAACGTGCTGTTTGACATTCTGCCATGGTGAAAAACTTGTAGCCATGGAAACCGAGCGCACGGATTTGCTGTTGTTCTTTCTTGTGTTTGTTTTTATCCTCGCTCAACATTGTTTTCTCTCTCCTTAACTGCTCCAAAATGCAGTGATATTCGGTACCGCAGCTTACAGCTAAGTGACAAGTGAAACCATCTCCCTAGAGTTCATTACTTGAAATCTCTGCTAGTCGGGTGATTAATAAATGTGTCTTTCACTTTTGTAAAGTAATATGAGTGGGAGAAGTGTCTGATGAAAAAAGCTACCCTGTATTAGCAGATATTACTCCACTCCCACACATGCTCTTTGATTGCTTTGAAGCCAAATATCTCCGATGCCTCTCCGAATGCTATTACAACCTTGTGACAATAACAGAGCAATCTCCTTCAAGACTCACTGTGTGCACGTATTCTAGGCATAGCTGGCCGAATGACAGCACTGTTAATGACACTGATAAAACAACAGACAGAACAGAATAACTGCAGGCTAGTCATTAACTGCTGACCACAACACACACAGATTAAACCACAGCTGTCACTGTTAAACACATGCACTCATCACCACAAATCAAGTCAGATCAAAACATCAGTTGCGTACCATCAAAATACTGTACAGCCCTGCTTCAAGGGGAGAGGCAGAGTCTCCTGTCACATGCTATTTGTATAAAACTTCATGACAGCACCATGAGAATGCGCCAGTAATTGCACGCCAAACCATGGACAAATGCAGCTGTCTGCATTTCTGAACATGGAGGTAAAAAGGACGGAAAGCAGCAGCAATCACACTGAACAAAAATAGACTTTAGGCCAACAAGAACAAATTCCCTCCACCAAAAAAATCTGCAGTCATCCATTCAGGCTGTCTATGTGTGTTTGCGTGTGTGTAGTGATATTAAAGACTAGACAGGCCCAGAGCAGAGGCAGACAGATTATATTGGGTCAAGGCTGATGTAATACAACAGATTACAAGTTCCAGCACCACCAGCTGCTCTGATGATTTCAGTCTGGGACTGCTGTCACAGGAGAGACACTCGATTCAATCTGGACATAAATGACTTGGATGTTTGGTTTGAGACCTTCAAAGCAGAGGGCTGAAACCCAGTTCTTGTTGTACTCGCTGACACCCACAAACTAAATAAACTACATCATCCAACAACTGAAGGATTATTGCCATAGTAACAATACTAGTCAATGGCGAGGGGAACACACTTCAAAGGGGTGTTATGTTATGACGCAATTCACTTGATACATTCTTATTCTGTATCCGAAGGCACACTGCAGTGTCCAAATGCACATTCAAGTGCTGAAGGAAAAGTTCATACTGAATCTAGAAACATCTCTTCAGAGCTCTTCTTCAGAGCTTTGACACTAAAACAGATATTAGCTATTCACAGTAAAACTAGTCTGAACTCAACCTAGCCGGGTCTATGGCTCATTTATCTTGCCTCTCTGACTGAGTGCAGCAGGTATGACTACCTGGCGATAACAAAGTTGCATACATCAGCAAAGCTTTGCGCAATTAGAGTGTCAAGTGAGACCATCCATCACCGTTATGGTGGGATGATGTAAGTAAGAAAGAATCACTTATCAGAGCAGGGTGAAGCATCAAAATCAGTCAACTCAGAGCCATATTTTAAAGCAATTTGAAGGAAAATTACACCCTCAGATACTTAAACTGTGTTATCTTACACTGTTACACATCATCAGCTTTTGATGTACAATGCTTTCCAGGAGTTATTTTGTGAAATGTTGCAATTTACTGCTTTCTGTTTTAGCCACTGTGCCTCAACCTGCATACCCCTGCCTTACCTACTCTCACAAAACTGTTCAACAACCAACAGAGAAACAAATGGACAGGGCAATGGTGGTAATGACAGAAAAAGCATTGCAACAGCGAGAGAATGAGTTTTTCCAGTTGAGAAAAGGGAACTCATGCTCAAAATCCAACATTTTTTATGGTATTTTTTGACTGCCAAAGGTGTCAGGCAAACCAGCAGAGAAACACACGGTAATAACTTATTTTAGGGTCGATTTTTCTTCTGAGACAGCATGTTACTATGCAGACAAAGTTGCCTTGAAATTGAGCATGGTGCCTTGGCAAGGTCAGGCGTTTTGATTCCATGGCAAATCAAACAGTGCAGCGCTATGAATAGAGACAAGATGAGAGGTTCCTTGTTCTTTGTTTAGACTAAAGGGTCTTTGAGGAGGGATGAGAGCATGACGAACCTGCCATAACAAGAGCCTACTGGAAGAGCACCTAGACTAATGTCGGTTAATTACAGACAGGCACCGAGATAGATGGCCTTTTGAAAACATGAAGCCATGTGAGCTCTGCCACAGACCATAAATCGAGGGCCGTATCTGAATAAGTAAATCTGACTCAGTGATTGGAAGGCTGAATATCAAAAGAGAGAACAGCTATGCTTTGCTGTTCTCTGTCAAACACTCAGCTCTCTAAAAGGTTTCAGTCCCAGGCAGGCAAACAGATTACATTACTGACTGAGATGCAAGGGCAGTCAGAGAACAGAAAATGCTGGTGGTTTTGGAAGTGGTTTGAGGTGGTAAAACCACAGCATCACCATGAACCAGTCAGAAACCACAAGGGTGGAAACTGACCTTGGATCTCCACAAGGTGAGGACCTCCTCTGAACACCTGATATGATATCTTCTGATCAGGTACTCAAAGAACAGACCACTCAATATCATGTTCAGGTTTTTCTGCTCAGGGTTTTTTCTGTTTCTGATTTTTCTGAGTTTGTATAAAACACATCACAAATGTCAACAACACCACATCACATCATGTAAAACTGAATAGAAAATGAAAATATATGAACGCACAGCAGCATGTTGAAATCAAGACAGAGTTATACACCCTGATATCTTGATATCTTGTCAGTCCAAAAATTAAATATATGAGGCCTTTAACTATTCACAGTGGCACCAGTATTTCCCAGCCTTACCAGCCAGAATGTTGTGGACGGGCGTGGCGATGTTAATGTCCTGCAGGTGCTCCAGGGTCTCAGTGTGGAACAGGCGCAGTGTGGAGCCGGAGCTGAAGGCAATCCAGATGCCCACCCCGGCCACCACCATGTGGGACACCACCATGCCCTCCTCCTGATGGGCCTCCAGCTGCCTCTGAAGGGGGGGGAGACAGCAGGGAGAGAGGAGGAGGGCATCACCTTTTGCATATTCACAGAAATACAGCCCTGCTTCAGGGTAGTGGAAGTCAGAGTCACAACTGTCTTTATTTAGACTTTATTTTGTGTTCAGGTTTCATCAAGTTAAATTTCATGCTTTTTCAGTGCCTTTTTAGACTGAAAAAAAGAAACTTTGCAAATAATCATGAAAATGAAAACAATGGTAGATCTATGAAAATATGCATGAGTTTGGCTAACTACGACAATTTCTCACCACAAAAACAGCACACCAAGAAGCTCCCTTCAAAAGTAAATTTAATATGAAAGCTTTATGCAACTGTATTCTGTAGCCTTGAGTTAATATAATCATATATTATTTAAAACACCAGGACACGCCCTGGTGTTTGCCAGGAAATTTGCATCTAGCAGGTATTTCACCATGAACTCACATTTATACAAAATATACTTATGTTGCATGTATCCTCTAATTGCATCACAATTGTACACAATATTTCTCTCTATATCTATTAAGCTTGTTTGCTACATCTGGACTCAAACCTAAAGATTTAGCTGCTGTACAGAGGATTACTGTATATTTAACAGAGACTGCATACACATCAGTAACAGGCTGAACCCCAGTAGAACTTCTCAGCGGCTACAGGACTGGACTTTGCTGTATTGGCCGAGTCTAGCTTTAGTGAAAGAGAAAAAAAAAACGACAACAATTGTCCTGGCTTATGACACAGGTGAGCTCATCACTGAACCAGCCTGGTTGGACTATGGCAGCCCATGTGCTGTCAGTGGCTGTTATGTCTGGGAGCCTCGTTTGTTATTTGCAAAACATAACAAAATAATTCATTACTACAATAGGTAACACTGTGAGAAGTGATTGTGTTTTTGGCAATACGCATTAAAGATGTTTATTGAGGGTGATTTGAAAATATATGAACAGAATGGGCATATCAAGTGTAGTCAAAACAGGAATTACAGGGAAGGCAGTATTTACCACTGTTTGATAAACTTTGATTTGTAATCTACAATTAAATCTGTGGATCAGGATGCCCTGTTTAGCCCCAGGTTTTCCTTGCTTATACTGGTGTGGGCAAGTTTCAGATAGCTCGATAGTGTATTTTAAATGCCTGGTGCATTGGCTTCATTCCATCACCACCTGTTACATAATCTTTCCACACATCCCTTTAAGTAAGTGTAGGTGGAGTTGTATTTGGCCAAGGAGAGTCCATTCACAAGAGTCACAGAGAAGGGCAGAAATAAAAGGTGGTGGAGGAGCAGGTCAGAAAATGAAAATTTGATGTACTGTATTTTTTAATTACTTTTTTATTGCTCTTTATCATTCTTCATGCGTTAACTTATCTTCCTCATTTTACTTTACCCTTTACGCTCTCTCTCTCTCTCTCTCTCTCAATCTCTCTCATTCCCTGTCCTCTCTTCTGCATGTAGTCACATCCCAGGGCTAAATGTAAGCTCTCAGAGAGGGAGAGAGGGAGAGAGGGAGGGAGAGAGGGAGAGAGAGAGGGAGAGAGAGAGGGAGAGAGGGAGAGAGAGGGACAGAGAGAGGCAGGTGGTCCATAATGAGCTTAATGAGGCTAACCAGATTATGACGCAGTGCATGTCAGAGTTGAATAGAAACGTTACTATTCCTGGACCCATGGCAGGTGCCTCCATTCCCTCAATCAGGCCAGAACAGACACAGGGAATACCATCCAAACTCCAGAGTATGGAGAGAGGGAGCCAAGGGATTGGACAAGGGGTATAAAAAGAGAGAGATGGACCCCTCTCAAATGCTAGAGGCCCTATAATGCTATTATTGACCATGGCAAGATCACTGGCATGAGGTGACAACAGGGCAGTGATTAGGCCAAACATAATCAGCAGATGGAAAACAAACATAACATGCCAAGGTATATGTGCTACTCATTCTTTGCATTAAATGCTTGTTGGAAAATCTCAACTTCAAATGGATCCACGCTCACAAAGGCACTACCAGCCAGCCACTTGGCTCTCCTTTTCTGTCCGACTGGTCATCACTTAACCCATAGTCGACTCCTCTCTCCTGGTTTCTAGATTGTGAATTGAGTCACTCCCTATCTTTGGTCATAGGCTGAAAATGTCTCTTTTCAAGAAGTTCCTCATGTCTCGCCCCTAATACTGAGTCATATCTATTCTTGAATATCATCGCCCTTACTCCCTCCACTGCACTCTTCTACTGAGGTAAAAGAAAAACAATAATCCTCCTCTAACTATGTCCTTCGATTTTACTTCTCCTGTTTCTTTTCCTGGCATTTCTCTCTCATGGTGCATTTGAGTGGACGCTGATAGCTCATAAAGTTGAAACCTCTGAATTTACCACCAGAAATGTGCACTAAAACAGCCCACAAAGTTGTAAATACAAATGTTAAACTTCCATGATACCCACCATTATGTTATCACTGCACCCTTCACCCCCTTTACTATTGTTAGAACCCCTAAACAAGCAACTGGCACTTTTTGTAACTCCAAATCACTTTGAATAAGAGCACCAGCTAAATGATAAAATATAAAAGTACAAAAGTTCAGATCACTGCCCAGTGGTGTCATTTCCTTAACATTTCATATAAAAATTATCAATTATATCATTATTGGAGTCCATTACATTCCTTACCACTGCCCTATACATCACTGTGTCTTTAAGTGTAGTGCAGGCCTAATGCTGCGCGGGTCCATAGTGTGGGAGGGACACTCTCCTATCATCATAATGAATTATACAGAAATGTCGACTTTGCTCAATGCGTCGTGAATTCTACTACCCCCATGCCTCTGAAACCTCAAAGGAGACCAGGATGAATTATGAGCACAATCTCAGTCAGAGTAAAAGATTAACTCTCACAGTCAACAGGTCATAAAACCTTATACTGTAAATTCATCTGTCAAGTGAAAAAAGGCATTGTGTTTTTTTGTTCTTGTGAGGATTTGACTAAATGCTTTTTGCAGATGCAACCGCACGCTTTGATGAAAACCTAGGCTAAACAATTCTTTAGAGCAGCTCAGATTTCCCATGAACTTGGGAAGCAGATATAGGGGCAATTAACTATATCATCGTCACTTTCAGTTGTTCGTTTCCTGTATGATTTACACAGATAGACCAAGTCAGATACCCAGATAACAGTCAGAGGAAGAGCACTAGGGGTTATTTATTTTGCAGACATAGGCACACACACACACACACACACACACACACACAGAAATACAGAACTACTGAACTGGTCCTTTAAGAATGTATGTGTGGTGTCTTACGAATATGGTAAACAGTGTGAGAGCTAGATTACATACCTCCACAGAGTGTGTGTGGGTGCTGATGATGAAGACCTGTCCACCTGATGAGGCCCAGACATGCTCCTCCACAGCCAGCATGGCTTTGACTGGGAGGACGCCCAGCTTCAGCACCTTGGGCTTGTCGCTGCTCCACAACCCGTCTGCAACACCAGAAACAACGCAGGCAGATCAGTACCACAATGTACAGAACTCATCATTTGGTGCAATTAAGAGCACTGTAATTCAGCCACTGCAGTTTATACAAATATACACTTTGCATTCATGATTCCAACGCAAGACCTAGACTACAAAACAAACAAAAAAATTATGTCATATTATGTGTTAAAATTATGTTTTTTTCTGTCAGTGGGATGGGATAATGCTGGTCATTTTCTTGATAGTAGTGGGCTGACCTTCCTTACTCTGCCTTGCTTCAAAATGTTTTTACTTGTTGCCAGAAAAAGCTGCAAAAGTGGGATTATCTTGATACCATTGGTACATTTTTCACTTTAGCAAATGTGCATACAGTATCATGCAAGTTGAAGTTATGAAAAAAATTATCTGCAAGATGCCAAATAATATCTCTTTAAAGAATAGCTTCAGCACACAACCTCTCAACTGCCTTTGTTCTTTCACTAATATATGAAAAAATTAGTTTATATAGGGACCATGCTTTAACAGACAGCCCCTCTGTAAATGCCATTTGCATTTATAACTCTTGCTAATGCTGGTGGAGTGGCCATTGATGGTTTCACAGCCTTCACTATGCATATAGATGGGCTGAGAGGCATTAGTCATAGCTGAGCTCTATCCCACACACACCTCCTACACACTCTGTTCTACAAGTGCCTGGGCACCCACAGTGCCAGCTCGCAGGCACTAAAATACCCAGTGCTGGTGTCTTTATAAATATCGACACACTTCTACAGCCTTAAATTCACTCAGTTTAGAACTCAACAGCTATTATCATTAAATGAGAGAAAATGTAGGTTGGTGGATAGAAAAAGGTAGATTTTATTTGGCACATGCATATCAGGAATATGCATACTGCAGTAACATATGTGTCAGGCCAGTTCAGTTTTGCTAAGACTGGGTGGAGAGATTGAAACTTTCAGGTAAATAGTCCTTGAGCAAGCTGGTAACAGCACAGTCACACTGATATACACTTTAACCCAGTGAGGGAAGTGCAAAGCACAGCTTTTTTTTGTTTGGGAAGCCCCAGTGGGAATCAATCTCTAGCCTCTACAGAACTGCCATCCCATGGAGCTAGACAGGCCCAGCGTAAAATACGAAGTTCATTTCCTCCAGATACCACATTCCCCTCGCTAATCTAGGCCAGGAAGTGAATGAGGCCTCGCCAATAGTGTTTGTTTAAGAGAAGGCACAAAGGCAGCTATTGAGGGGAGAGATGGCATGCAGGGAGAGCAGAGGTACAGTAATGACTGGGGAAGTAATGGTAATCTCTCACTAAAGAGACTAGGTGAGATTAGCATTCCAGCAATGCTCTATGTATATTTTTGTAATAATCAGTGTATTTGTGTGAATTTGAAAATACATGTGTGAGAGGGAAAGAAAAAGGAAAGGAGGAGTAGAGAGAAAGTGAGAAATAAAGAAATGACAGGATAGCCAACTTGCTGCCAACAGCAGTAAGCAGCAGTGCAACTGTTCTGTGCTAGTCTTATGTAAGTCCTCTCTGCTGCTCACCTCTCAAACTGAAGAATTCCTTCATGTCAATCACATCTCCAACAAACTTCTCATAACTGTATGTATGTGTGTGAGCCTGCCAAGTACAGCAGCCTATGAACTACAGTGGGAAAACAAGCAGATGAAATGAACACGAGCCAATCTTTTCTCTCTCTCTCTCTTAGGGACACCGCAAGACTATCATGTGCATGTACTCAACAGGAAAAACTAGATACACAGTAATGAAGACAGGGAAGACAAGAAAACAAAAGAGCTGTTTTATGCTCTGACTGTCTGGCTATGATGTGCGACCTTTGCCGAGCCATTGCCTCCCTCCCTCACATCTCTCAGACAGTCACTCACAAAGGAAATAACAAGCATGGCAGAATGAGGCTGACTGGCCAGCTTTAGGCAGGCTACATCTACTGCAGAGTGGCATGACCACGCAGGATAGCTTACTGTGAGCAGGCACACAGACACACACCAAAATACACTCAGCACAGCCTGGATTGGGGATTACAGACATCAAAATGTCGTAGTATTCAATTGTGTTTAATGGCGTACCACAATTCACTGTCATGGTGCCTTCTGATCAGCCCACATATTTCACATGAAACATATTTATGTGTCATATCAAAGTGTATGAGCTGACGGAATGTATTCCAGTTTGCTCTGTCTTCTCCTTTGCGATGTAAATCGGCAGTCTACTTTAAATGCTAATACAGCACAGGCAATCCCAGTAACTGTGACAAAATGCTGGAGGAGCATTAGAACGGGGGTGCAGGATAGACTTTCCTACCAGGCTCTGCTGGGTGAGTCATCATTTCACCACCCAGCTTAAGCTAGGAGACAATGACAGAGCTGTTAAAGGGAAAGAATTATACAAATCAAGCTGCATAAAACAACCAGGATTTCCTTCTGAGAATTCATTTAACATACTAATGGTGAATGAGAAAAAAGAGGCAGCTATTGTAACTGTTGTGCCATTAAATTACACCAAAGGCAACAGAAGTTACTCCTGGTATATAATGAGTCTTGGGCTGCTAATCTGTCTGTAAAAGTGGAAGAAGTGGAAAAAGCAGTAATGTGTGCAGCTTCAGGGAGGATTAAGGTGGAAAGAAGTCATATCCAGTAAAGGTGGAGCAAACACTACTGAATAGCTGCACAAGTCTCTTTTCCAGGCAAAACGTAGCAAGAATACTTTCCTTTCTTTGTTTTTCCCCAGGTCATAGTCATCCATATTCCATCTGTCTGACTTTTCTGCCTCTCTGTCCCTCACACATACACACAAAAAGGCTCTGGCAATGGTGGGATCACAGCACATTCATAACCATAGCTGACAACCAAGATCTGAAAGGATTATGTGTATCCCTTTTAGTAAAGATGCAGAAGCAGAGTCTCTCTGTTTGCACTGATATGACAATCTGTTAGAGATAGAGCAAAACACAAAAAAATGAAACAGGCTGTGTAGCTCAGATACGTTCCTCAAATGTGCTTGGGTTTGTCTGGGAGGGAGGACATTAAATAGGTCAGCACAAACAGACTGGCTTCTCCCAGACAACCGAGCTCGCTAAAACAGAACCTCAACACGCAGCAGAAGAGCCCCCTGATTCTGAGCTACGGAGTTCGACTGTGACTGACAGAAACCTTTTGACTCAGTCAAAGGAAAAACATAGGAAGAGGGGTGATGGACCCCAAAACAACTTTTATCAGAGCACTCTACCCAGCATTGCCTCTTCACTTCTGTACCCTCAAGGTGACATGTTTTGTGTGCCCTAGCTCTGACATTTTGTAAACTTAACAAAACCTGAAGTAAACACTGTCAGCCTACAGAGATTTAAAACAAAATCTGCTTCTCTTAGTGAATGCATGTCTGCTCTGCGCAGTAGAATTGATCTGACCTCTGTAATTACTCTAATTATAGCTCCTTATGAGTATAAACATATATTACAAAGACTTTTTGAGTTTTGAGAATATAACAGAAGAGATACACAAACTCATGAAGGCCTCCCCTCCTCCCACACACGCACACACACACACACACACACACACACACACCTTGTGTTCTGGAGTAGATGGCCACAGAGCCGCTGACCAGGCCGGCATACAAACAGTGTTTCTTGTAGACCACGCTGATGACGGTGGACTTGTCTGGAGTGAAGAAGTGCTGCAGACGTACTTTCTTTGACCGCTGACTGCTCTTATACACGATGATACTAAGTAGGAGAGGAGATGAGATTAGTACCAAAGTCAGTACAGAGTGCTAGTTCGAGATACACCCCAGTCTGAAAGTTGTAGATAAGAATTTGGTGGTGAAAATACAGAGGTAAAAATCTATTTTTGTTGTCCAAGATGTTATTTTGTGATGTATATGAGACACAATTTAGCTTGTGCTGGATGTCTTCAGATTTTATCATGTAAAACTGTAAACACCTCTAATAATGGTCATTTGAACAAAATCTAAGATGTACTTTTGACGGAAATAAAATGGAACCAACTGCAGGAATATCACAGCATCAGTCTGTGATGGTTTATTTCTCAACAGATAAACAGTGCATTTAGAAACTGTTATATTCTGTGATGTTAAGTCTATTGCAAGTGCCGTTTTCTGATGAAGTGTAGCAACATATTTTGTCAACCCATTTTCCATCAACCTGCCTTGTCTAGTTCTATTTCACTTTGTGATTTCCTGAATTTCCAAGGATGCATTTCAACAATCCCAAGAATGTTGATTTGAGAGCTGAAAAAAAAAAAATCGACTTTACTTGCCACTACAACCACAATGTCTCAATATGCTCATTTAGGGTTGGCATGACATTTTAGACATTTTCTGAACCTTAACAAACGCTCTCTTGTGATTACACTGTGCATGCATCTGTACCTGCCCTCCTCCATGCCCAGACAGACAGTGGGGGTGTCACTGGCCTTCCCTGGGGGGGCATGGTTGTTTTCAGGGACCGTCTCGCCATTTTCCTGGCACTGCTCTGTGGGGACGTAGGCCATGCAGAGGATACGGGACTCCACGTTGAAGCACTCAGTGACTTTAGGACTGGAGTTCTGCATGGCCACGATGGCTATCTGGCCCATCTGGTTGGTGCAACTTGCCACCTGAACAGAAATATGTTAAGCTTACAATTTTAGGGATGCATTATAATAATTAGGTAAGCCAGTTGAGATGAAGCATGTGTGGCCAGCTGTATAAGAATGAAAAGCAAACAGCACTAACTAATATAAAGCTATAGAGCTGAAGTTGATGAAGACCAGCACCATGAAACACAAACATTCTCCAGCAGCGCAAAATTAAAACATCAAATATGAAACCACACAAAATTAAGATTTTGGGCCTAAGCTAAACACAGTTCACATCTCATTATTTGAAAGTCTCCCCTTTCAGTTTAACATGCTGCAGCATACTCAGTGTATACAATATATTAGCTCACCATTAAAATACCAAGCAGAGGAACTGTTTGTATGCCTAAAAGTTCCAGAGTTTTCCCTAATATTTGAAAACATTAATTTGGCAGTAATCATCATGGTTATGGTGGTTTCTGTTTATTTTGAAGGAAGAAAATCGTTAGCGATAATAAACACACACAGGCAAAGCTTTGTTATTGGGAACTACAATAACAGTTTACGGCTCGTCAAAAACTGCACCGCTGCCAAAGTTAGCAGGGAAAGTCACCAACAGAGAAATGGTAAAGCTTAATCAGTGTCTGCTGCTGAAAACAGGTTGACTGGAGGACAAGGATGGACTCCAAAACTCAAGATGTTTGATGGCCAGGTGTCAGACACTCAATATACTTAACTGACTGATCTAGTCAAGTCACAACCAAATTATTCATTTTTAATTCTCACTATGGGTGGTTTGTTTTTTTACTCTTTTCATTTGTGCAGTGGTTCAGACATAAGTTGGTACAGTCCTGCTGGTGCAGAAGATGCAGGGAAAATGTCTCACCCAGACACAACCGTGACCCAGGACAGGAGTGTCTGCTGTGCTGTCTGTGTTGACGTGGGGCTCTGGGTTGTGAACGGCACACTCCACCTGACACAGAAAACGGTAAAAGGATCTTGATAAACAGAAAGACAGAGCTGAAAACTGGTATTAGCATCAAAGAATTCACAGAGTAAAAGAAAGCGGTGTCTCTCACTCTGCTTGCTGAGTGTTAATATACAAACTCAACAGCCACCACACAGATTTAACTAAACTACCAAATGAAATAATGGTTGCAATCTTTGAACCCAGACATTTTTTTTCCCATTTTGATGGTCAGAGCTCACAAATGTCAAATGATGAACTTCTGACAAGCAGAAAGTGAGGCTTCTGGGACATAAAACTGCTGACAGACAGAATGGATAAGAGGTCGAAGTACTCAAAGATATTACTGACTATGTTTTTTTTTTGCCCTTATTCCAAAAAAGACAAAAATCCTTCTGTGCTGTTTACATGGCTAATGGAAATGAATATTCTAGAAAAGGTCAGGACTGTGATATTTGCACATATTCAAAAACCTGATCATATCCAAGTATTTCATAATGTTTAGAGCAGGTGTGCTTCTCCTTTCAACCAGAAATGAGGGCTTTTCTTTTGCAAATGCATCTCAAACTGCTGGATAGTTGATAGAGGTTGTGTGCAGTAAAACCACCAACTGAGACGCATATTCCAGATACACTGTATACATGACCAAAGAATGCTCCTAAAACCCAAATAATATTGGCATATCCCATATGACTTAATCACATCATCAATCATCATCATCATCAATCATGCTTCATTGAGAAAAAGGACTCGTAATGAATGTCCAAATGGAATATGTTTTTTTACATGACCCGTATCAAATTAAGATTTTTGTCATAATCAGAACAATAGAGGAAAATTAAAGTGCAGGTAAACATACTGACTGAGCACTATGGGGTGGTACAAAATTAGGTCTATCTCTAAAAATCTGTATGGCCCGTACGGGGATCGAACCCGCGACCTTGGCGTTATTAGCACCACGCTCTAACCAACTGAGCTAACCGGCCCTTGAGCCCTATGCACCTGGTGTTTTTTTCCAGTCTGGGAGATGGAATTGCATACTGAGAGCATAAGAAGCACATGTACCTACACATGTGCATGCACACATGCATTCAACCATATGTGCACAGAGGAACAGGAAGTGTCAAGACAGCTGATTCAAACTGACACCGGTGTTGATGACCCCTTCTCCCAAACATGAGGGCATGGAAGTACCAGGTCTGAGTAGTGGTAACCAAACTGGAATCAAACACAGACGGCCACCAAAATCAAGCCACCAAGCAAGCAGAAAGCCCATTCTTGACTACAAAAAATAAATGAATAAGTGTCTAAATCGAATCTTCAGTGCGTCACCTTCCACTCACACTGTACTTCCACCCGCAGCTGCAGTCTGTAGTGACACTCACACACAAACCAGCCTCATTTCAGTCTTATTTCAATCCACTGACAAACATAATTTAACAGTGTGTTTTTGGGCAACTGCAGAAACCAGTCACAAGAAATCAGGTTTCTGCACTCACAGAAAAACTAGCAATTATTGCCTGCAGTCATGTTTATTCCCTGTTTGGCAGGGAAGAAATGTCATCTGCAGCTGAAACTGTGGGACATCGCTCATCAGCTACAAACTAGTTAAGAGCTTCTAAATGTGTCTCATTTATCACTGTAACAGATGCAGTTTTATAGCTAGCAAACAGCTCTGTCATACTGGCAATGTGGCAGTATGTACAGTGAAGCTGTTGCTGTGAGCACAGAGCAATCCTCTCTAAAATCTGTGTGGCCCGTACGGGGATCGAACCCGCGACCTTGGCGTTATTAGCACCACGCTCTAACCAACTGAGCTAACCGGCCTGGGCGAGCTACCAATACAGCCTGTTTTTGGAACACAAAGACAGAGCCACAGAGGAAAAGAAACAGAATGAAAGGCATTTAGTGAGACAGTACAATTCATTTTAAGGGTGTGGACCTAAGCTACAGTGAGATAGGTGGAGGAAAAGGAAGCTGTCCAACCTTGAACTCCTGTAATTTCGACATGACCACAGGCATTTGTCGGAGCAGGAGAGGGTGTTTCTGCTTCTTGATCTGATTGCTGTCATCCTCTGCAAAGAACCAGCCCTGCATGTTGTCGTCCTCTGATACACACACAAACACAGACAAGCAACACGTGATTCCACAATGTACACTCCAGCTTTGGGAAATTTTGACACTGTAAGTGATCAGTTTTCCAAACAAGAGACCACAGAGCTCACAAGGTAAAATGCCAGTAATGACTTTCACTGCGGGACAGATCCCAACATGAGATTAATGATTCTCTGAAATTCAAACAAGTCACACATTTGATGCCAGTTGGTAAATTGCATGAACATTTTTCAAAACAAGGTTTCCTTGCTAAACAACTGCTGTAACCACTGCTGTCAGAGCAAATTCCAAGGTAGTAAAAGCCACCAAACTGAACAGTTTTTAATGTTTCAGCAATGCCAGGAATAGAGACTGGGGTTGAGGCAACAAGGGTTTGAGTCACTGTATGAGGTGCAGTTATTTCCTGCAAAATATGCCTCTATATCATTGTGACTGAGCAGATAAATTAAGATTCAGTGACGTAACAGCTTATGTTGTCGCATCTAAAAAGTGGAATTCCAGGACTCATCACAACAATTTAGATTTAATTACCAACTCTATATAATCATAAATTTGAACAGATACTGGAAAAGCAGTTGTAAAATGGCATCAAATTTCCATGGCATTTATCTAAATAGACACATGGTAGAGTTAGCTGTGGTAAGGTGAGTTTAACTAAACTTATCTTTCTCTGAATTTGTATCTACAGAAGGCCAGTGTATCAAGACCATATGGGGAAAACTGAAAAGTAATAAAAATGTGGCACTTGTTATAATTTGTAATCAACTTGAACAACTAGCCTATGTTGTTTGACAGTGGGGAGTTAGTTAGCCAAGAGCAGGGGTCACACTTGAATGCATGCACACACCCAAAATGGAAAAACAATTGTACAAGTTAAACAACAAAAGTCAATGGCCAACTGGTTGTACTGTACCTAGAGCAAGCTTGGCCATCTGCAAGTTACTGATCCATGACTGTTTGATGGCTGGGCTGAAGGTATTGAACACTGCACTGAAGTATGTGGGTTTACCCGATCTGTCAACACAGAGGACAAAACAAAAAAACAAACGCTGAAAGAGTTGAAGGAAGATCAGTTAGATCAGTCTGCGATGTTCAGTCCATTCCCAGAGTAAATCTGTGATGAAGCGCTGTAATTTACGGTTTGGACGTACCTATTTTCCCTTAACCTGCCTTGTTCACATCTACTTCAATTAGTGATTTCCTACCTTTCCCAGAATGCATTTTGACAAAACCCAGAGAACACATCCAAACATACTGCATATCCAAGAGACATCGCTATACACACCTGTCTTTATCATGCGTCTTGAAAGCGTCGTAGCTGACCACTTAGGACTCATTAGTGTTTACATTACACATGGTATGTGGTCCTATGCATTGGTCTGATCAAAATGCATCTTTGCAGTCATTTACGATCGTATTTAGCGCTATCCACCTGATCACCTGAAATGCATGTTAAAACCAAGCACTTGCTCTTTGATTCCGAGGGACTTACAACAAAACCTGATGTTTACAGTTGATATTTTAGATAGCTGGAATGTGAGGCACTGGAAATATTGCAATATGACGTTGTGCCTTCTATATTGAGCCAGTAACCCTAACCACTAACCCTAACCTCACCAAAAAAAACAAAAAAAAAAACTAAATGGACCCAGTAATGCAATGAAAATTTCCAGTAGTTATTTTTAATGGATTTTTAGGATGGATTTTTCTTAAAGAAACTATCCACACTGTTGGATTCTTTCATTCATTCAGCCTAATGGCCTGGATATTACAACATAAGGGGAAGAAGTAAGTAAACATTCAGAGATGCTTTAACTCATTTGTATCAAATGATCAATGTGCATGGCACTTTGACTGGTGCAAAATCTGTCAATGCTTTTGCAATCAGAGCAGTTTAATTAATTTTGACACCATCTCTCCAAGCAGCTGTGCTCATGTTTGAATGCTCTTGAATACATAACAGTCTATGAATTAGCATCTTGTTAGAAACTCGGTACTGTCAAATATCTGCTCTGTATGGTTGGTTTGAATCACAGCTGATGAGGCATGTGAGCCTGCCCATTCAATAGCGACTGAAAAAAACAGAGTGTGGTGGTGATGTAATGGAAATTGGTGACAATTATCAATGCCAGCAGTGGTTTATGTAGATAAAATATCATGTGTGTACTGTATTTTTCTTGATGTGTAAATGTGTGATTGTGTATGTGTGTGTGTTGGGGGGTACTTTCTGAAATACAGCTTTCCTAAAAATCACAGATGGTGAGAAGTGTTGTGTTTTGTGATGGAGGGATCAGGGCAGGAATGAAAGAGACACAGCTGTTGTTTCCAAACATACCCGTGGATAATCCGACCAGCTAAGCACCGTGGTGAGAGACGAGGGATGGAGTGAGGAAGACAGTGAGAGGAAGGAGGTAAGGGAGTGAGAGATGGAGAGAGTGTCATGGCAGAGAATGAGATATGGTTACAGTGAAACAGAGAATGTGAGATAACCAGGTCAAGGTGCACGCTTGCGGGGACCACGTGCAAACTATAATAGTGTGTGTCTATGTGTGTTTGTGCATGTGTTACAGCCACTTGAGTGAGCAACAGCTGCAGCGTCTGGCCATGGGTCGCAAATGCTAGTGCACATGTGAGGGAGAGAAACAGTTCATTTTCTCCCCTGTGATTCATGCCTCAGATTAGGGCTGGTGGAGAAGCTTGTTTATCCAAATGTACCATGATATTCTCTCCTAAGGCGGCAGGGGCTGGGGACGGCTGGGAGGATGAGAGGGGAAAGCAGGGTAAAAGGGGATAAAGGCGGACACTCGATAAACATGACAGTGGGAGGGCAGGACAGAGGGTTTAGGTTGTTAAACTGTTATTGTTGTGTTATAGGAGTCAAAAGATTGTGTTCCTGTGTGAAAGACCTACTAGTGTGAGAAAGGGTAGTGTGTGTGTACATATAAAATACAGACTTGTCTTGCTTGCCAGGCAGCTGAAGCTGGATCCTACAGCGGTCAGCTGCCCTGATCTCCTCCTCCTTCTTCAGAATCAGCCTCTGGAGACCTGACACCCAGTCCTGGGCCACTGCGGGGTTTACATTCTGTATTTAAAGGAAGAGATGAAGGAATTGAGAGAGAAAGAGAGAGAGAGAAATGTAGGGTGAAAGGGAATATAAAAGGCAAAGGGAGAAAAGAGTTGGAAAGAAGAGAGATGTTCAGGAAGATATACAGAAATCAGACAATGAAGGAGAGATATGGTCAATAAAAATGCTACAAGTGGCATTTTAATATTAATTATAAATTAGCACATTCATATCTTTACTGTGGTATAATTAATATTAACAAATGAATATCATCTTTGGAACAGGAAACAATGAGGTTAATGTGAAATATGGTCTCAAGTTTGGGGTACACCGCTGCTGTGAGATAAAGGCTACCACTTTTACTAAGGTATCATTAATTTGACAATGATATATATTTTTGCTTTCAATAAACATGTAGAGATAAGAATATATACTCAATGCTCATGGGGGAAACAGTTGGCTGTCTGCGACTCACACAAGTCAGTGTTTCCTTCCTTACCCCTTCCCCTCCCTCCATCAATGTCTCCCTCCCTCCATCCAGTCTAGGAGACACATGTCTCTCTGTTACCTTCGCTGCGTCTCACTCTGCTTCTGACAGGCCGACCAGCCCAGCAAAAACACGGCCTCACACAGTCATGCTGCGCTCTGCAAACTACACTTCCAACCCGGCTGCACAGACAGGCGTGTGTGTGTGTGTGTGTGTGTGTGTGGCCACAGGTCATTATGACAGGCTCAGATGGCGCACATCTAGACTTGAGGCACCCCTAGACTCCCTAAGACAAACAGTCGATGCTGGCACATTCCGCTGCTCAAACATTTTATGCCTACACGACTGTTGAGCTTTGATGGAAACCCGAGGTGAAACCTAATGAACGTGAATTCAAAAATCCTGGGAAGAGTGCAGGATAGTGTGTCTATGTCCACTTCTGTTTGCCGTGCAAGAGCTCATTTTAGCAATTCAAATAAAACACTCTCCCAGACACAAACTGAAAACCCTGGATGAAAAGTAAATTTAAAATTTAAAGCTAACAAGAATTAAATTTTTCATATGCACATTTCTTTGAGCATTTTTACAAAGTTTCAAACACTGAGCTCATTAAAAGGCAGGGTTCCACTTCTGAAAGCCTGAACGAACAGAAGTTTATCATTTCTTTAATGAAACGGCCTTCTCTCGGCTGTATAAGGCAAAGCACTTTGTATGTGCACTGTTTAGTGTCCTCTTTACTTTTTTGCACTGATTCCTCACCCTCTTGTATTATCAGCTTATGTTTATATGTAAGATGTGATTCCTTTATTTCAATACCCATCTTCAAATGAAATTTCCTTAACAGCACTACTACAATAAATGGAATGGATCTGAGTATGAATTTGAGTTGAATTGATTTGACTTTAACCCCAGCACTGCAGAGTCCTTGTTTTCAGTGCAGTCCTACCTGGTAGTTGCCTTTGAGGCTGCAGATCATGCTGGAGATCTGGTTGACCAGGCTGAGGTCATGGATCAGGTTCTGCAGGTCCTGGTACAGCTGACCTGGGCCCATGTACAGCTTGTCTGTGGAGAAACGCACTCAAATAAATGATGGCATATATCCATAATTTACAACATTTGCACTTCAAACAGCTTGGACTGACTGCTGGGAAACCAAAATATGGACATATATGTTTTTTGTTACAAGGCTTTAATTGACAATGCAGTGATTCATGGTTCTATGTTCGGCTCATGAATTACAGTGGTTACATCCTCGGAAAATGGGTATGTTGATGTGTGGCACAAAGAATGGAGGACTAAAGTGACAGGTGGTAATAAAAGTGAGCTGTGCCCCTGACATATAGTGGTAATAAACAGCAGGGAAGAGTAAAGCCAGTGTGATGAGAGGTCAAATTAAAATGAGACAGACAGACAAAGATCAATAGAAGCAGCAGGAGTCAGGTTCCCACAGGGAGCTGACAATTCTGCAAACTCTGCAGTGGTTTTTACCAGTGGACACGTTTACTTAGAAGAACACTATTACTTCATACTAGCTTCCAGAAGCCATGCACAAATGTTTGTTTTTGCACATCTTCCTTTCTGTTCACACTTGTGTATGCTTCTTTTGTGTATTTGCCTGTCTTCATTTTTGAGCTTGTGCTCTGCATAACAAACCTGACACTCCTGTGTGATGTGAGCAGTTACTGCACTGGTCTGTATCAAAAGGGAAACAACGGCCTGCTTTGTCTATAAACAAAGCACGGCTACACAGAACAACCACTGAGCCAGGCTCATCAGAGGGATCCTAGGGGCTCTGCCAGGCCATGAACCTCTCTCTCTTTCACAGACACACAGAAAATCATGAGGAACAGCACGTACTGAGGATGGCGAGAATCTGTGTCTGTTGGTCAAAGCTGCCAACTTGTTAGGCCAATGGACTGCGTCATGTACATGTACAACAAATGATTCAAAAGAAGCTTTTGAAAGTCGTTGTTTGAAGTCGTTTGATCAAATGATCCCCATAACAGCATGTAGCTCTAAAAGTACTCTATTCAAATTAAAACATATGATGAATAATTTTGGTGCATCTGATATTATCTGAGGCGCAATACCCTCTCTGCTACATTTACACTTGCATGCTGGGGAGGGAAGAGTTACAGCCAATAAGAGTCTCTGGCACCAGAATGCCTTAAGCTCCCTCTGCTTCTGTTAGTCTTCTTTCTCCCTTTCCTCCTCCTCCTCCTCCTCCTCCTCCTCTTCTTCTACTACAATGGTCACTGAGCCTTCTCTGGTGCTGCGGCTCCATGGTAACCCAGCCCAGTCTTCCTCTGGAGGTCTCACTGACGGGACACTCCGGGAAACTCTACCCCTGCTTTGCACTTCAGTTCCCTTTGTGCAAAGGGACTTATTCTAAAATGTCTCCCTCTGAGTTTGTATACAAGAGGCTGCTCACAGACTGAAAAATTCTTTGTCATGCTGGCACCCATGCATGAGCACCCCTGCATGCAAACACACATGCAGGACACAGTAGGCCTGCGGTAGTGTGTGTGGGTTGTGGGTTTCATTTGTATTTACATGGTCAGTTAACTCCCATTGCATTCAGTCGCATCACTGGATCAAATCACAGCCATTTCACACTATATGTATCAGCTATGTTTACTTGGTGAAGCTATTCATGGAATAAAATTAGTAATTAATTGCTAGATCGTGTTAATTTTTTTAAAACTATGTTTCCCTTCAATTGAGCTAATGTCCTTGTCTAATGGAGCTGTATGAAATTTTCATGGCTCATCTGTCTTGTGAGCGCTAAGACGTGGGGGTTGGATCCAGGTCAGCTCTGAAATGCTGAATAAGCCTCACACACTTTCTCTATGGTTTGTCATGCTGTGAACAAGTGCAGCTACAACAGTTCATGCAGAGAGACTACTGTCATACAGATCTAGGATAGGACTGATTATTCCACATTAGCACTGTAATAGATGTTTGGACCTCTCTCAGACTGGGTGTATAGGGAGCTGAAGTCAACATGTCATCTGTGATAACTTAGAGTTTTTTAATCTAAAGTGCATGGCTTTCTTAATGTTTCACACATAACCTACATGATTTGACTGTAAATTAAACTGGTTCATAGTTTGAATCTAAATTATTTATTATGCGGTCTGGTTATACCAAGCCCTGCGATATCTACCACTGGGGATCTGTGTTAGCATGACTAATGCTTCTATTTCAGAAGTGTCCAATAAAATTATCTCCCATTTGACCTCCTTATAGAGATGGACTGTTTGGTTAGGACTCGCGTACCATCATTCAAATTAATACATCCACTGGAGGCCAAAGCATCCTTTCTAAAAAGACTAAATTCTAGTGTTTTATTATCAGAAAGCTATAATGGGATATGTAGTATACAATGCAATGCAGAATCTGATGTGCTTTGCTGACTTGTTTTGACACTCCTGCCATTGCTGAATTGACCGTTTCCCTGGCTGGCGATGAGAGCGGACCCATTATGAACCTGGCCCAATTTCCTCAATGGCTCTTTGTGCAAGTGCCAACACATTTCTAACAAACCAGGACCTCAATTCCCAATAACAATTTATCTTAGAGGTTAAGTGTGTTTTCTAAGTGCAATTCTGCAAATGCTCTTAAATTTCTACGCATGTTTCCCAATGCTGCAAGAACGCCCAGATTATCTCAAAATCGGTGTAAATGTTGCTTTGATAAAGACAAATATCTGCAAGCTGCATTTTACAGTATATATAGTTAAATTACTAGACAAATATATATTCAGACGCTTTTATTCTTGGAATAATCACATGGAGTAGCCTCCTTTAGCCGGTTTGTCCTTCTAGCGTATTGCTGCATGTTTAACTACTTGTTGTTCTAGGTAGATGTTGCCTTTCATCTCAAAATACCCTTGACTGTTGAATAAGGGTGATGACAACAATTCCTGCAGGTCTTGTGGCTCCCTAAATTTAACGTTCCTATATTTGGCATCAAACAGGGACTGGAAATTCAGATGGGCAACAAAGAGAGCTAATGGGACCTGTTGGGGAAAAAAATCCATCCAAAGCGGCATTTAGGTCAGATGAACTAAAAACATTTTAGATAAATAGATGCAAACAAAACTATTCCAGTGGGTTGGTAGCGTACAGAAGAAGAAAGAAATGACCAAGAACATACTTAAAGTAAAACATGTAGTTTGCAGTGATGCTTCCATGTATATGGGTTTGTTAAAACCCTCCTAAACTAAAAGAGGACAGGGATATTGTTTCATCTGTAGCCATTTCTAAGAGCATCTTTAGTTAAGAGGGTTTTGGGGAACACCTCATAAGTAAAAGATGCTTGGCAAGGTGATTTCTATGAACCAAAGCCTCCAGACCTTTATGTGAAATTAGGCCATGAAATACATCTTCAAGATAGTGAAGCAAGCAAGTTATCCCAGCAATTATACACTTATTAAAAAAAACAATGACATATTATAGACAAACTGGGTCTCTGTGGGTTTAAATAGCCAGTCTTTGTAAGTTTAATAACCAATCTTCATGGTGGTCTCTGATTACTATGCAGTGTAGAAAAGACATGATGTAAGCAGGGAGACACGCAGGGAGGTGACATCATGTGCTGGACAGTCTTTTCATGCCGTTTAGCAGGCTGATCACTGAGCTGCTTTTGGCTGAACACACTGGACTGTAGAAACTATTATCCCTGCTTGTCAAAAGTTCCTGGACAGTGCACACATTTGTACACACACACAGACTCATACAGAAACACACGGCATTAGCATGGATTGGTAAAGAAAAAGTAAGACTTCAGTAAATAACTGTTTATGGACATTGTGAGGGGTGAGGGGACTGGACTGGGTACAGGTCAGTAAGTTATCACTGACTCAAACACTAAATCAGCTCTGTTGAGGGAATTTACAATTCATCCACAACAATTCACAAGCTTCTGTGACACTTGGCCATCATGCCCACAAGAAGCAATGTGGCCATATGACATAGTTTCAAAATCAACTTCTGCCACATCGGATTCAATTAGCTCTTATTAGAGAGGATAAGACAATAAAGCAAGGCCCATATGGCCTTCCTCAGGGCTTGTAGGGGAGTGTGTGTGTGTGTGTAGACTTGTGCCACACCACGTTAAGACATATGGCTGTGAACCTGTCTAACTTTCTGCCAGCTGCAGTGCTAGGGGATCTTCAGGTTAGATCAGATGTTAAACAGGTTTGTCTGTGCGGCCTGTTAAACCATGCTAAAGCACACCTATGCTGGTGGCTTCGATAGCTGTAATTGGTGGGGTATCAGTGAAGGTCAGATGGCCTGGAAGGGGATGGGTATGAGACTGGGAATGCATGGAGGAGCGAGGTGGCTGAGAAGGATGAGCGAGAGGGGAATCGGGGTGTAGGAAACTAAGGAGGGTAGAAAAAGCAGAAAAAAGTTAAGAGTGAAATCGAAGAAAGGGAGTGAGAGGAAACTGAGAGGGGGGAAGATATGCTTACACCCACCCACAATCAATGAACCATCTACTTCACTAAGCGTTGTCTGCTGAACAATAACGTCACACAGTAGGGAGCCTTGTAGAATTTTTAATTACAGTAACACCAGCACTGTCCTACTTACTTTCACTTACAGACTAGGCTCTTCTATCCTCTGTGCATTTGGACTGAAATGTAGCCCAACCTTTACTGAACTGGAAGCGTCATGGCAGGTGTGCTAAATGCTGCAGCACATGAAAAGAACAGTACATAGGATTTATCTAGAAGTGAATGTCACTGTTCCTGAGATTGGAACATTATGCAATGTTATTCCAGATGGGATAACAGAGAGAGTGAGGGAGGGAGAGAGTGAGAGAGAGAAAGAGTGAGTGAGAGAGAGAGAGAGAGAGGGATCAGAGTGTTGTGTGTGTAATTGAGTGGTGGTAATTCCAGCCTATGGTCATGGACGATAGAGAGAGTAAGCTGTTGACTTCAGCTCAAATTCATAACCTTCAGCAAGCCATGCATTATACTGTATCAAAGCACTCACCACCTGAGCATGCCACCAGCCTGGCAATGCACACAGCCATTATCTACACACATAAACACACATACACACACACACACAAACACATATAGATCCTAGAATAAAAAGTGCAGGACTGTGACCACAAATCATGCAGTCCAGTTCTGACTCTTGCTTTTGCTTTAGGACCTTTTAAAGTAGCTGAGCAGCTGCCTGTGACGAAGCAGAGCCCAGTGGAAAGACTGAAATCATTGACCAGGCAGCCAGCAGACCAGCACAGGGCTGGAGGAACTGCTTGTGGCGGAAAAAAATACACAATCAGTGGCTGGATGCTCTCTGCGGGACTGACACCATTTTAGAAATGTCTGCAAGTGTCCAGCAAAGGGGATTTGTCTGTAATTTATTACGGGGGAGACGATGTTTTCTTTTCATTAATTATAATGGTGGAAAAATACATTCAGTTATGTGATAGTAGTAATTATTTTACCAATACAGCAAGTAAGACTAATAATTACAGTCTTGGAAGAGAGCCCTCTGCCATTATTAGCACCACAAACCAATATAGACAGATTAGACAACTAAGGCAAAATGACTGAATGTGACACTGTGGTCCATACTTGGCTTAGCGTTGATGACCACCTTCTCCCCAGAGTGGGCTGTTGGGTAGCGGCTGCTGTCGGCCATGTCCTCACTGGATCCAAACTCTACCACCTCCACCAAGCTCAACGGGACACTCCACTTGAGGAGGAACTTCTGTCCCAGTGGAGCACTGCCACTGCCGCTGCCGCTGCCATCCTGACTGCATCTGGATACAGCAGAACGGCACGGAGAGAGAATGGCTTTGAAATACACAGAAGTATGGAGTGGCTACGGTTCAGGTTATTAGCATCCTGTTTTGTGGAACAGGAATTCTCTGTATTGTGTGAGGAGGAGTTATGTGGGTGCAAGAAAATCAGTTGGTAGGAAAAGAGACGAATGAAACTGAGTGTCAAAGGACGAGGTCTATTTAGCCAGGTTTGCAAGATGGGAACAAGTGGGTCCAGTCATGTATAAAAGTAGATTTTTGAACAAGGCAAAGACGTTTAGCCAGAGGCAGTGTTTGGTGAACAGCATGTTGTAATTACAGGACAGAGGCTGGAAGCTTTTACCCCAGGGACTTTGCTCTCTGTGTCTCTCCCTCTTAAATTCTAAGCCACAGCAGGCCCATGTACGTCCAAACCCAGACACCCACTTTGGTAAAACGTCACCCAAAGGACAACATGCTCAGTTTAGCTCTCGCTAACTCTCCTTATACTTGTGAGTTTCATTTTAGTTCAGTTCACTTTGAGAAAGACTGAAATCCTTATTTCACCAAATATTCCTTTGGCATATAATAAAAGGCACATTATACAAAACAGGCCAAAAAAAACATGTGCACAATAATCAGTTTCTAAAAATGTCTAATGGCACTGTATAGCATTTTGTAGCCAAGGATGAGAGAGGGTACAAATTAAGGGAGAGATTAAGCACAGGTCTGGTTTGTGGTGGTTCTTACCGGACGTTGGGGGTGGCACACATGAGCACATCGTTGAGCAGGAAGAGGCGCCGCTCCTTGGTTTTGATGATCTCACCACGTTCATTGTAGACGGTCTCCACCATGTCGTCTGAGCGGATAAGGTAGCGGCTGCCGTTACTCAGGAGCTAAGGGACAGGGATGTCAAGTCAGAGGTCAAAAGCAGGTGCAAACAGTGACAATGCTAACAGGGCAATGAAAAGCTAAAAACATTCAGGTTCGCAGTGTAGCTGACATTTTTAGTGTGAGGTGAAAATTCTCCTGTCTCCTTTAGATTCCACTGTAAATACATGTTTCTATACAGATGCCAGAGGAGCTTACTGTAGACAGAAAAATAGACAAATAATTATACCTTGAGGAAAGTTGGTGTTCTGTGCACTATGTGCTAAGCCTTGCTCTAAAAATATACTGTTGAGTGAAAAGGATATTTGGTAGGAAATGGGAAGCTCCAGCCACTGACATACCCCCCACACAAGGACATTAACTCATTGAACTGAAGTGATTTTTCTCACCTTAAAGAGCTTCAAAAACATTTGTTTCCATACTGTACAATGGTGTCACACATATATTCTGTATCTGCTGGTTGAAACTCTTATTTTAAGCTACAACATACTTACAGTATATATAAATGGTGTAAAAGTTTTATGGCTGCTCAATTACATCACACAGAAAATATTCAGATGTTTTCTACTTTAGAAACATTTCCCTGTAATTCAGCAGGACATATTTGCTATCTTTGGAAAGCTTGGGATCTCCAGTTGAATTCAAAATAAAGTTCTCTAGATTAGAAAAAGCAGAATATATTTGTAATCATGAACCCACTGATGGGACTAGCAGGATTAAAGAGGTTAAAGAAAATACTACAGCATGTGCTAAAAGAATCAGTCAGCCTATAATTATTTTACATATTGACTGAAGAGTTGCACCTTATCGCCTTACAAAACATGTAAATGAAAACTAAAAAAGATACATCATTCTATTGAAATCATATTTCAGTGCACACGGTGAGCAAAGGGCACATCACAGCAAGGGGACCTTGTTGAGGTAGCGTTCGTTCATGGCCTTGGCGATGTGACGGATCTCACATCGCTGGTCAGCCTCCCTCTTCTTCTCGTTGAGCTTCTCAGCCAGCGTCTCCAGTTCGGTCAGGGCCATCTGCAGGGGCAGGCGGTCTGCGTGGCCCACTGGTGTGTTCTTCAACATGTCCTGGTGAGGATACACCAACATTTAGTCCTTTACTTTAACATTCATTCTCCTTCCACACTGAGGTCCAAATCACTAGTGCTTTTAAACAGCTTTCCATTTCAGTGATGTTGGGGTAGAAAAGATTGCTTTACTCTCTGCTTTTCTCCATCTTTCTTTCTATGTATCAGTCAGTTTGCTTACATAATTAACAGACTCTCCTCACAAAAGAGAACATGTACATACTGCATACTATCTAGTATCCTAACCAACACATTACATTATGTTGTATGATAGGCAGTGCAAGGAATGCAGTGTAGCATATCCTGTCTGATCTTTTCTGTGAGAGAGGCAAAAATAGAAAATATGTAAGGGTAAATGGGACCAGCATCAAGAAAGATCTGAGGAAAACATTTCCCCTTGGTACATCTCCCCCTTGAGGAGACACTTTAAAGCAAAGTGCTTTGATTTGTGTGTAAGGCACTCCCTCTGCTGGTAAACCTGCATAATACACCGTCTGCTGGAAATTGTACCGCAAAGGAGCTAATAAACCAGTAACCACCGTACTTGAAGCAGCAGAATGAACTGTGGGAATCTCTGGATGGGTTTCATCATTAGGCCATACAGAGTCATTCGGTCAGTGCTGGTCTCCTGTCGATGCTGTGGAGAGAGACAGAGAGTGCCTTAGTCATTCTACTTACATCTTCCTTCACATAATGAACTGGTCAATAGGCAGCTGTACCTTCAAATACCTGAATATGCAGTTAACTGTAACAAAATCTTTACTATGACTGATAGCTGTGTGTAGATTTTGGGTTCGAGCCTTGCTGAAACCATTCACAGACAATAAACCCTGATTCGCAAAGTCTAATGTGCCAGAATTTTTTTCCTGTTAAAACTTATGACCTCCATTTACACAGTGCACTGTATTTCAATCAGTGTCATTTGTTTCTATGTGTTTCTCTCCAACCTTGAGGAATTCCAGGAAACCGGGCTTGGAAGCGCACGTCTTCCTCACCACCGCCATCGCCGTGCTGAAGTTGTTTACATATTCACTGTAGGCATCCAGCACCATGGACTTGGAGAACTGTTGTGGAATATGCACACATAAACCCATTGCAGGGACGAACACACACACACACACACATACAAAAAGATTAAATAAGACATCAGTGAAACTTGGAAGCATATCGAGAGAGAGAG
>OMLB01021397.1:0-12033 GCA_900302555.1 Myripristis jacobus
TACATGACTACTTTTTGATAATTCTGTGAGCTGAATACAGTTGAAAGATACTTTCTTTTTTTCTCCTTTATTTCCTTTTGCTTTGAATTCTTGCCTTCCATGTAGTTCGTATGTTTTGCTTTTTCCTGTACTGTAGGGCTGTGCGATATGGTGATTTATATCCTGCGATGACAGGAAACGTCTATCGTTCCATGTTTTGCTCTATTGCTTATTTAATTTTGTCACAAAACTACTCTTTGGTAATTTGTTACGAGAGTTTATTTTCTGTAGTTTGAATGATGCTAAGCGTTCTTCTGAACTGAGGGGTATGACTTTAGGCAACATAAACTAACAGCATAGCATAATAGTAACACAGCTGAAGTTAAATCCTGTGTGGAAGTGTAGCGGTAGCTACGCTGTAATGGTCTACAGCGGTGTGAGTGTCACACTTCACTAATCACTAAAACAATGACAGCAGCATCATTTTATTAAGTCTACGCAAACCATGTGCCATGGAGGGCCCAAGGAAATTCTGCACAAAGATTCCAAATAGAAGGAGAAAAATAATGAATTATGATTAAGTGTCTTTTATTTGTCATGTATATACTTCAGAATATAACAAGAAATAGGCCTCTTCATGTGGTCATTTTATATCAATTGTTTATTCATGTAATCTACTGAAAATGTGCTAAATTGTCATATATTGTTATCAGGATATGAAATTATCTATTTTGAGATATGAGATTTAGGACATATCGCACAGCCCTAGGTACAAGAGATTTGTTGTGTTGGAGTGTGACCACTTTGCAAGGTACTGTTTTCTGGTTTGTGACAGAATTCTTCCATACAACAGAAGACCCCCCCCTTTTTTTAAGGTACATTTTCTCCATCTTGTCTTGGTTGGGCTGAATTCTGTTCTGCGTTGGAGTTTTGCTGGGACTTTCGTTCTGTGTCACACTCCTTTTTTGTTTGTTATTTGAGGCCACATGTAGTAATGGCGCATTCAAAACAACTAGGAGCCCCAACTCAGTGACTAAGTACTGCCGTGAAGCTGCTTTTGTGACAACACTGCTAGAAGCGACAGGGAAAAATCTCTATCAATCAACATTTTTCTCTGAAGATATGATATATCTTTTCATACTGTACAACCCTAGTATGTATATGTGTACACACACTAACTGATTGTCCATAAGCTGAGCCTATTTCCATTAAATCGATTTGGTGAATGTTAAAGTTGGGACATGCCAAGCCAACATCTAACAAATAGTGTCAACAGAGGAAAAATATCTGATGGCCAATGTGCCTGCATGCTGTTGTGCCTGCTAAAGGGGAAATAACTGTCCATGCCAACAAGGGGTACCAGTCTTTTAAAAAAGCACAGGGCAAGCTTTTGGATCATGAAATGATAAAGAAACAAAATAGCGTCAGCCCCTTATTTTTTGCACTTACATTATCAGCCCTCCTGTCAGTTTTAGGCTTGTGTAAGAAGGTTTGAATGTAACATCAAGCTTTCTTCACTTAGCTAGCTTGCTACCCACTCCAATTTGCAAGCCCCGATTCACTTAGGCTGAACAGCCACTCCAAAATCTCACACTCACTGACATCCTCCACTGCCAATTCAACATGCTGAATTGTCTGGTCGGCTGCTGACTAGCCACTGTGGGCTGATGGTATGGAAAACACTGCACAAATGATAGGCGGTTGCTGGCTACAAATGACCAACAGCAGTCTGATGAGAACTGATAGACACCTGTGGCATGCATTCACCTACTGTGTATGCATTTGCCAGTCAGTAATAGACAAGCTCAGTCCTTTAACAAAGGGATGTGTGTCAGTCACCATGCGTATCCTGTGGGACATTCAGTCTATCTTTTAGCGGTGCACAATATATTAGGGACTGATATCAGCCAATAATTACATCCAATAATGTGGACCATTTTCTTACAGTAGATGTTGGTTGCCTGTGGTTCTTTGACATTACATTTTATTAATTTATGGGGATAGAAAACATGGAAGGCAGAAGTGTTTTTTTCTTTTGATTCATTAATGCTTTTTTGACTGGCTTTTGATAGAGATTGTTGTTTTAAACAAGCACTACATGTTTAATGCAGGGCTCTGGCTCTATACGCAGACAAGATTCTCTCTTGAACTGATATGAATTACATCGCTGCCTGTTAGAGGTTTGAGAAGAAGAGACATTTGGTGAAGAATGTCAGGAAGTATGGCCTTTCTTGTGTTCAGTACAGTTTGTTTACAAAAATCTACTGACAGTGGGAAAATAAGCTGGTCAGTCTACATTGGCGGTTTGTCCTCTGCACATTTTTGCAAATGCAAAAGTTATGATATTGATTATTGTAGCGGTGTCAGCCACAACAATAAAATAAGTATTGGTTGCAATTATCAGTCCTGAAATCAAGATTGGTGCATCTCTACTACCTTTTAGCTTTTAAGACAAACATTCAGCATATGACATTGTCATTGTCAATGTTACTCTCATAGAGTAGCACAAAACTGCTTTGTTACAAATAATCCAACTAGTCTGTCATCCTGTCTTTTCTCCACTTCCTATCCAGCAACTTCAGAGACAACACAGTGCACTCCACTGCACACTTCCCATGATATTCTTTCCTATAGATGTTTAAATTCCAGAGTAAAGTGTATTTTTCATGCAGAGCCAAGCTGTAGATAATTCCCAGTGCACATACTCTACAATCAGAACACAGGTAGGTTTCAGGTTGTGGCCAGTGTTTGAAAAGGCACATCTTTTGAATGTGAGGATTTTTTTTTTTCAGTCCAAAGAGCTGGTTACCTTGACAACAGCAGAAGATTGGGAGTGAGGGGGAGTGAGTGAGCGAGCAAGCGTGTGAGCTGAGCTTGACGCGGCATGGCTGTGCTGAACAAACAAGCGCTGTCGCTAACTGTGTCACGAGTGCTGCTGCTGCTGCTGCCTTTTCAGTTCAGCCCTCATCTCCTCCCTCACTTTGCCCTCTCCCTTCAATTCTCCACATTAATTTAATATCAGACTTTTATTTTTACAGGGTTTTTTTTTGTTGAACTGGTATCCATCCGTTGCAGCCTTCTGACAGCATCACCTTCTTCCTTATCTAGACAGTTGCTTGTCTCCTCACCCCTTTGCCTTCCATGCTTTATTATTGCCTCTCATTCCCATCCTCTAGCCTGATGCTTTACTCAGTACCAATGTATTTCGTGTTTTTTTTGGCAACCAGACTGATAGAGCTGAGAATGTGCTGTGTCTGCATTGGTACGTACAGTATGTTGGAGATAAGGAGCATCAGTGCGCTGTGGTCCCTCCCTGCAGAAGCCAGGCAGCCTTATCAATAATGTAGATGTTTTTGAAGAGGAGAGGTGTGGTGTGCATCTTTTTTTTCTCTATGTCTTTCTCTCCTCCCCCCCATTTCATCTCTCTTTCCACTTCTATCTCCCCCCACCCCTCAGTGTCAGGTTGTCCCTCCAGTGTTTCGGCATACAAGATTGGATGACTGAATTTAATTAGTGAAATATTACAATAAGCTCTGATACCTGATGCTTTGACATACAACAGGCTGGACACAGGCTGTCATGTTGAGCTGCTGCTGCTTTCTGTTATTTATTTGGTTCACTGCTCTGAATTAGCATAGAGGTGGTTCATCATCAACACCACTGCAGCCTATTGAGCTCTGCAGCAATGTCTAAACCTTCAAATACTGTAGGTATTGTAATATATAATGCTACACTTAGAGATATTGTAAGGTAGAAAAAGAGAAGACACATCAATATTGACATTCACTCACACACACCCTCACACCTTTCATCCTCTCATCCATCTAATACTACCACTACCTCAAAATGTCTGTCTTACAAAAGATTTACAGTGTCGCTTATTTGGCATTAGCTGCAGAACTATGTTGTTATTCTGTCATAATAATAGATGAAGATAATTTCTCAGTCTGTGCGCACAGGGGTGTTGCTGTTGAATGAGAGCAGTGTTTCCCACAGGTTTGTAGGTTAATTCTGGTGTGGACAAGTCTGGACCAGAGTTGTACTGGAGTGAAATTTCTGTCTGTTTGGTTAATGTATTTGTAATAAAACTGTGAAACAAGTGTGTTATAAATACCGTGTATTTGGGGAAACTTAGGGTATTGTAAAAAAAACAAAAACAAAAACAACAATTTGTCAGTTTCGGTCCTTTTTTGAGGGTTAGAGTTAGTATGAAGTTACACTTTGTTTACAGTAAAATCAGCAGCCATTTAAAGTAGAACTAAGTGGTTATGGACCACATTTTTATTTGTACTATCTTACATGTAGTTTAAGCAAGATTTTAAGTCCTTGCTTTGTCTGCAAGAATGCCTTTTTTCATTGATCACTAATATTTTAATTGCTCTTCTTTAGCTGTGCACAAGCACGGGAGCATGTCCCAAAGCATGTGGATGGTACCTCTTCTCTTTATTGAGCATTTTGTACTGACTGAATTCTTGTCTTAATCTAGCTGAGAGAGTGCTGCGAGAGTAGTTGCACAATAATTCTGTGCTCATCCCTGGCTGTCTGTCTGCCTGTATTGCTCAGAATCAAATTTTGCACATATTTTCCAAGTTAAACAAAGACCTGCACCATTTTTATCCTGGGATTGGGCCAAGATTGTTGTCGCAGGCCATTGGTGTAACATTTTTGTGGTTGTTCAAACTATGCTTTCCAGTGTTTTTGGCATTTTATAGTATTGCCACTATTGGTCATATATTGATGCTTTGTGTGGAATAACCCATTGCTTTGATGTGTCAGCTGCTTAGTAAGGATGTGTAAAAGTGAGTTAAGTTGAGGTTGAGTAATTGATGGGTTGGCCAGTTGACTAAGTCAACCAACTGGTCTCAAAAAAGGCCTAATTTAAATGAAATCCCTTTTTTCTGTTTTCTGCAAAATTGCATGTTGTCACAATTTTTTTTCTGCAATCTGGAAAAACTTTCTGCAAATATCCAAGCTGTTATTCCTGCCCTACTATAACCTACATAGCCTGGCAAAGCTAACAACAGCATCACACATGGCTTTGTACATCTTAAGAATGTAGTTTACACTGTGTGAATTAAAGGCTGATTATTTCAAATCTCAAAGCATATTCTGATCATTCCCTGTTCTAAATAAACACTCTGATGCTCTGAAAACAATATTGGTCTGTTACTGACTGAATCAACATGATATGTTAACTGAAACAAAAACAGAATTAGTCTGTATGCACAGGGTTTTATTGCTCACCCTTTGAAACAAAGATTTGAGAGTTGCATTATCTTCTACATGTCATGTATCCACTGAGAACAAGTCGGGTGGTTCTGGCGTGGTTCCTTGGGCCCGGGATGGCCCCACTGGCTCTTGCGACATAGCACCTGCTGCCGCCGAGTCCTTTTCCTGAGGAACCATGCCAGAACCTTCGGACTCGTCCTCAGTGGAAATGTCCGGCGAGGATACAGTGGCCATGGCTTCTGGAAATTCGGGGCTTTTTTCCTTGCCGCGAGTTTCCGATGATCGCTGACTTCAATGCATTTACGTTGAGTTTGGCTGCTTCTCCCATTTCTGGTGTGCTGACTACATAAGTGTCACATGACTCGTCAGCATACCAGGAAGGAGAGCTGCTTGTTCCCAGGGAGTTTTACAACACAGAAGTGAACAGAGCGCTAACTGCGTCTTCTGCACCAAATATTTTACCAGTATTCGCAGATTTTATTAGGAAGAAATCACACTGAAAACTGTTTATAACCATCTTTATTCTTTATTGGACCTATTACAAGCCAGATTGGGTGGACAAAAATATTTGGATTTTGCCTGCAAAATTTCAAGTTGTTTTTATTTTTTCTGCAATCATGAAATTACGTAAAAAGAGCATTTTTGACCAGTCCTGTAACCTATAGTAACATTTAGAAAATATTTACCAAAAAAGTTACCAAAAAACATATCACATCCGCCGTCCTTGATTTTTCTTTATCCATTAGTGTTGTAAGACTTGAAAAAATATATTTGGAGCAACTTGAAAACACCCTTTGTTCCTGCTGTGCATATTATTCCGCCTGGCTGATCGCCCAGCCAAATGAGCACATGTATTTCAAGACAGCAGATGGCGCAGTGATCAGATGTGTCCTCACAGTTGTTTATTTGATAGATGTGAAGGCCTAATATTACAATTATTGTTAATATCCTTGTTGTTGTTGTTGTTGTTGTTGTTATTATCATAATCATCCTCATCATCATCTTCTTAATAGTATTGCTAATAGTAATAAAGATGGTTGGACTCAGAGATACACAATCCATTTTGAAAACAAAAAAAAGAACAATTACATTGTGGGCAAAGAAATAGTAGAAAGTGTCAACAGAGGAAGACAGAGGAAGGAAAGTAGACACATAGCCTAATGTTAATATTATAATACATAAATGTGCGTTGTTTTGTTAGTCAAATAGTTGAGAGTCCTTGTGGTGACAACTGAAAATTGCAATGGATAGAGTCTGGCAAGCACAGTCCTGACTGTCCTAGTATTTTTCTCTAATAGGCTATAGGCTGTGATTGACACACATGCTTTACAAAACCTTTGATTTGCATGATAAAAGCAATGGATGGGTAAGGGACAGTTTATTTCTATTTTGTAAAACAGGACTGCTATACAGAGTTTCCTTCAGATATTTTTTAGTTCTGGCCAACTTGGCTGGTGAGATTTCAGGATTTCACTTATGTAGACCTTTTTCTTGACATACAATTTTAAAAGGCCAGAATTAAATGTAATAGTAATAAACAATATAAACAAAAATGCATTTTATTAACAGTTGAATCAGCAGAAAGGAAACGATTTCTTGTCATCGTTTTGGCTGTCAGCATAATAGTGGAAGAGTTGCTGGCCTCAGGCGCTCCTTATAAGCTCAGACTTATGACTTTGATCATTGTAAATACAGCTTGTCGTGTATTCAATTCCTTTTATTCAGAAATAATGAAATGGACCCTGTAACACAAGTACCTAGCTTTTTTGCTGAATATTTGCCTCTGTTTTTTACTACTTTATTATTTTTTACCCATAATTACAATATCTCCCACATCATTTCAAGGCAACATCTGCTTGCTACTGTTTAGGGCTGCACAATATTGGAAAAAAACTGACATTGAAATATTTTTTTTCTCTGTAATATTTATTGTGTTATGAAAATATACAGGAACTTTCACCACAAGCATGCAGTGTGTTAATGTATGGATATATAATTAACAATCATAATTTTTCATTATTTGGATACTTTAAAGCACTTCCCCTCCTTACAAAATAAATACCCCCCTTACCTCCACCACAGTTTGTTCAGTCCTCTGCCCCCCAAGAAATCGACTTGGACTCAATCGCTCCTCGCTTTCACTTTCATGTATGCAACTCTGACACCTGGATGGATAGGTGGAGAGGTAATTGGAAAAAACATGTTTCTTAATACGCTTTAAAGAACTTATGTGTCTAAGTTGTGTTATTTACATATAATCTGCCATTTTTAACGCAGTTTGCAGTATGCTTAATCTGCGTGGTGGAAGATAAACACCTGTTGTGCACACCAAATACCAGTAGGTGACCCAGTGCAGCTGAGGATGTTAAAACAAATACAGGCAACAGATTTATCCACTGTAAATGCCGGCAAAATTTAAGTATAGATCTGGATACTACATTAAGTCATGGACCAACCCTGTGACAGTAATTCTGTAGCTTAACCAATACTGGGATGCTGTGCTGCTGATAACGGGAATGCACACACTCATGTTTACAGTTGACATGCAGGCTCTGCATGTACAGAGAACCACTATTCACAATTATTCTTTATCAGTTTATCAAACAATCAAAATAAGTAACACTCATTTGCAGGTTGTGGTCGGTGAACTTGTGGGGCCTGCTTTGGTTGTTTTAGGAACTAATGTAGTTCATCCCTTTACTAGAGCACATAACAAATCAGTTGCTGTGCATACAGAGTCTGCGGTCACAAGCAACAAACTGTGTTGCATCTTCTGCAGTTTGACTACTGCGCATGTGCACATGCAGTGTTGATGCTGAATATATTGTGCCACCCTACTACAACTGCAGGAGATTGGCAGTTTAGTGCAGAAAATATAGGAGATAATGAGGTAAATATTGGTCTTCCAGGCTCATTTTGCCTTTAGAGCACGTACATTGCAATGTACAAACTGTAATTTCTTTGTATAATTTAGTTATTATTTTCCCCTCTGAAACACTTTACACTGATGATTTATACCAGCAGGAAGCCAAAAATTAAACAAACAAAACATTCTGTGTTGAAGATGACATGCCAGTAAAATGGAGGGCTAACTTATTCTTGCACTGAGCCACCTCACGACCAAGGAAAAATGCACGACCTGACCCAGTATTTCTTCTGTCTAGCGCTGGAGAATTGCCCTTGTAAATGCCATGGTAGCCCTGGTAACTGTCTGTGTCAGCAAGACGTTTTGTAGGTCACAGAATACAATTTAATTTGACAACTGATTGTAAGTGTCAACTTTTCTCCCAAAGCTGAGCACAGATTCCCCAAAAAACAAGCTGCATGGAAAGCACACACGTGTGACACCTTTGTCACCCTTACATTATATAATATGCAAACAGTTTGGGTGCAACATATCTCTGAGTAATTGTAATTTTATTGATGTGGGCTTCCTTGTTTCATCATACCAATGGTTGGACAGCATGTGACAGTTTTGATTTCAAGTAGGGATGGGCATTTTCAGTGATTGCAATATTTGAGTACTCGAATTAGATTATGAACGAGTAATTGATTACTCGCGGATTATATATTTTACTGTTTAAAAAAAAAAAAAAAAAATTACAGGGGGTCCGTACTTAACATCGGTTCCGCTAGTGTTTTCAGTCGGACACGGACATCCCAGACATGGCCTGTTGCTTACTAAAAAGCAGCTTCTGGCTGTCAGAGAACATTATTATATCATAATAAACCATTTATGTGAATAAATGGCCAACACTGTAAACCAAGTGTGTTTCCAAATGCAGTTATGACATGGTGCATGTGATGCCAAATGAGTTGCAGCCAAAACCAACACATTGCGCAGGTGCTTGAATAGTAAGTCGTTACTCAAATACTGACGTCAACGAGTACTCGAGTAATCGTACCCATCCCTGGTTTCAAGTGGAGTTTTTAATAACAAGTTTGATTATTTCATGTTTTAACTGAATTTTTAACTGACTTCTGGAACAACCTTAGCAGAAAACCTCACTGTCTCTCCAACACATGACATGCAAGACATGGTTGTTAGGCATTAAAAAAAAAAAAAAAGACTGTCAATTAACTCCAGTCTAACACATCATGTGGCTTTAACATCATTAGTAGTTCATCATTTTCTAGTGGATAAATTGTTTCACCAGTAGTAACTGTCCCTCACAAGTGCTGCTTTGCGTAAACATGCTTCATTTCATCAAACCCAGCAGCATGATGAGCTATTTTTGTCTTACTGAGATTATGTGCCAACTTTCTAATCCAGAGCTTATTGTGTCCTGCATATGAACTCTACATAATTCAGCTAGTCCATGTATTTTGTAAAAAATGATTTACTATGCTGCAAAGCAGACAGTGTGAGCATGAACAAGTGTTCCTGCATGATATTAAGTGTGTGGTCTGTGTGGCATGCATTATGAAATCAGACAGAGGTCAGTGCTGCCATTCCAGGTCGCGTTTCATGTGACTCTGATAGATTCTGTGATAGGACAGCTAGACACAAATGGTTGGACAGATGCACTATAACCTTGAGGGCCACAGGGGTTTGTGGTGTGGTGGTCTGACTCATGGTCCAGATTTCTCAGATAGAGGCAGCTACGATGCCAGATTGTGGAAATGGCAGCTCCTCCTGTAATCAGATGCCAAACGACAAGAGGAGAGGCAGGATAAAAGATGCCTGTGCCCTGAGGCCAGCATTGGAGCCCCTGTCTCCTCCTTAATCCCACAATACCCAGGGGTGCAGATAGACCTGTTTTCTCTCTCCTTTTCACACACACGCACCACAGGACCAACATTAACCATGTTCTATAGCAACATGAGAACCAGGCCAGACCTGCAGTTTGTTATTTGTTTTGGATTCTGCCCATCAAAAGCTTTGTTATACTGTCTGCAGTCTTTGGTTTGTCTATTCCACATCCACTGCAAAGAGCCTCAGAATGAAAAGTCCTCTCCCTTTCCCAGTATCTCCCTAGTGTCATCTCTGTTCACGAGCCAAATACCATGCACTTTAGAAAAAGAACACGCATGAATGCCACAGTGGGCTCTAATTAAATTAGGTTAAGCTAGTTATTGACATATGCAGTGATGATGCTGCTGTCCTGATGGTTTAGTGAATATAGACAACTAAAGTTAGGTCCTGCTTTACTGAAACCAAATTGTTAAGTCACTCTAGTGTAGTGCCATTCCCTCTGCTCCAGTGAAGGGGTTTATCCGTATCTGCAGTTATAGTTTGTCAGCATCAAAGGTAGTCTGTGATTCTTGTTGAAGGTCAGTGTTGAAACCAGGGTTGGTCTCCCTGGCTCTCACTCTCAGCAATGCTTTGAAGAGTTTGTAAGGGAGCTGCCTTGAATGCACACACATGTGCTAGCTCCCCACCCTCTGCGACTCACAAACCCTGCTCTGTTCCTCCCCAGGATACAACAACGCCTCCCACACTGTGATGGGGCTAGTTAAGTTGAAAACATGCTGTCGAGCTGTTAGGTAACAGAGACCTTTCCTGCAAACATGTACATTAAGTATTAAATAGCAGACAGGTTGTTGTGGTGATGTTGAAATAAGAAAGCACTGTTTATATGTCATTCATGCCTGGCCTTTGTTTCCACAAAATTTGAATGCCACAGTTTTGTCATGCTTGGGTTAAATGAAGATCATCTCTGAGGAGGAGTTGGACCTCATCTATTTTGTTTGCATTGCACACAGATATCAGATAGATCAAAATGAATAGATGTGGGTGTGTGTGCAAATATGTCTTTCCAGTTAGCTCAACTGAAAGCAGTGACATGCTGCTGATTGGTATCTAAAGATTTAATATTTTTTGTAGCTGATTGGACTTGTCAGCAGTTTTTGTCCATGTTTTTTGCATGTGTCACATTCCCACTTTCCTGGTGTTGCTGAGTCAAAGCTAATTAGTTAAGAAGAAGCCGTTACTAAGGAACCTGTCAATGCCCCTCAGTGCACAACTGCTCGAGCCATGTAAACATATTGGGCTGGGTGGAACTGGCTTCTTCAGTATATTCCTGTTTGACACGGCTTACCACTAAAGCTTGGTAACTCTGTTGGACTTTCATTGAAAATTTGAACTCAAAACAGCTGAGAAAACAACCCGCTTGTGCATGTGGCTTTGGTGCCGATGCAGTGGGGGAGTAGGGACTGTTGAGCCAGCCACCCTTATCTGCCATTCAGTAGCCGTGGTAGACTAAGCTATATTTTGTTTGGGAGAGGAAGCAAGTGTCCACAGCAGCAGTGCACAAGTGTGTGCACAAGACATGATTGACCCTGCGTTAGTGGCACTTCTTTGAGATCATTGGTTGTTTGATTCACACAGAGCAGGTTTTAACAAATTATTCATGTATGTGTTTAAAATTGATCTGAAAATTAAACAAATTAAATCCCAAATGTTAAAACTTTATCTAAAAACAATGTCACATCATCAATTTGAATTTCTGGAGTTGATATTTCAATACGACAGATCAACGAACCTCCCACCCCCAGTGGTGCTGCATGAGGACGCATGTTATGTTGCTCCCAAACATTAAGTCATTCAATGAGGAAGTAACTGAACTAAACACAGACACTGAAGCCTGAGTCTCAATGTAACAACCCCTCATTCCCTCGTTCACTGAGCAGGTTTGATTCAGTGAAGGAGGCTGATTCAAAAACACAACGGATCTGTTAGCTTACCTTTCACTTCAGTTCCAGGAGTGTTGAAAAAATGTGAAAAACTACTGCCTCCCACTGCCTCCAATCCATTTTGTGAACTGTGTAACTTGTATACAGTTTGCAAAAAAAAAAAAAAAAGTTACCTCCAAGCTCAAGTCG
>OMLB01021399.1:0-13002 GCA_900302555.1 Myripristis jacobus
TTTATATATAAATGTGTGTGTCAGTGCTGATATCAGCAAGTCACAGCCAACAAAGCCTTCTCTAGGCACAACCAGTGCTGCATTGTTGTTGCTGGTATGAAAACCAATGCAACATAGAAGACAAGGTTGACTACAAAAGAAACGCAGACAAGCGTTTGAGTTCACTGTGATACATATTCAAGTTATATGACATGACGCAGATCACACTAAAGATGAATAACACTGTTCAGTCAATCACTATCCCCGAGATACAGCTCGAACGTTAGCATTAGCTGGCTAGCCACACTGCAAAGACATGACCCGATTACGTAACTGTTAATGTCAGGGTTTGTTTGTAGCTCAGTAAGCTAGCAGCTAGCAGCTATGCTAGCGTACTTGCTACGCAGCAAACACACTCAAAAGTCGACATATGGTGACACTCGTGTGGCGCATTTCTGAAATTAAACAAAAACAAACACCCAGGCGGACATTAGGGGCCGCATTTACCTGTTGTTTCGTATACTGCTCAGCACACAAAGCACCTGGTCCAAGTAGGTAGCCATTGCGTCCTTCCATCGCTCGGAGAACTGCGGGTCGCTCTCTGGACCGGGAGGCTGGTCCATCCTGCCGGACGACGGGTCGTGGTTCAGCGGGCTCAGGTAACCTTCCACCGGGGCAAGCTCCAGCTGCAGCTCCCGCACGAACGAGCCGAACTTCCGCATGAGAAACTCCAGCCTCGGGGTCTCCTCGGATCCGGAGCCGCCACCGTTACAGCCGCCGCCTATCCGCAGTTTGAGCTCGGTCCACAGTGCAGGGTAGAAGAGACACTCCCTCCATCGGGAGCACACAGCCGAGGCCCGGAGCTTGTCTCGGTCTGACAGAAAGGAGAATATGTGGACGATCAGCTCGCTGGGCAAAGCCATGGCTCCGACACCCCCGCACAGAGCCATGGCGACCTAACAAGCCGGTGTACAACAAACACCCAGAAATAACGGACCAGGTAACAACCGCTTTAATAATCGGTGCGCCAGCGACGATTAGCAGAAACGCGTCTCACTCCGTAAAAACAAACCGTCTTTTCAGCTTCGCCTTCAATACTATCGGACTGCACCACCTCTTATCAATGAGCGGGGAACAAAACAATAGACAATAACAATACACGGCCGGCTTAAAATGGCCTATATCAAGATTCATCCGCGATTCTATTCTGTTTTTGAGTTTTCAAAAATATAAAAACCTAGTTAGTGAAGCTTTCACCCGAGTATTGCTAATTTGTGATTACGGCGCTGTGCTCTCAAGCGATTTTTTATAATGGTTTCGTCCAGAAGAGTGTTATTTTTGCCATACCGCCTTGTCACGCGGGAGGGCGGTGTTTCTTTGCAGCAAATAAACTGGAGCCAACACGTGATCTTTATTTTGGAAAAATGTTCCCACCCCCATACACACACCCCTAATCCACCCATGTCCCAAAAATACACATGCAGCACTCACTGTCACAGTTCACAGAAAATCAAAAGTCACGTTAATAATAAATAAATAAATGAATGAATAAATACATAAGTGATCATTGGAGCATTTCAGACAGAATGATGGTGATTTTTGCTTGATCATTTTTCTTCAGAATACTCATAAGATATACAGTACAGCAAGCAATACCATTCAGGAGATTCCCTGATAGTATTGCAACTCTGGTTCAACAGGTTAAGATGGACATAGTGGACGGTGATCCTATTATCAGTAAGGGGCACTGCCAATGAGGACGTCCACATCACCACAAATATCAAAAGCAGTCAGCGGATAATGCAGCCTTTCAACCAGAACTCACTTTTTTGGAGCGCTGTTGAATCCACGGGAAGATATACAGGTGCTCTATGTAGTTTTCACTGAGTATACAAAACTTTGCTTTCCTCACAAATCAGACAGGGCATATGACTCCATGTAAAAGCTATTCATTTACTGATTCAGCTCTGATCATGATAGATATGGGGGGAAATGAGAACATGGCACAATATATTTTGTTAGCCTTGCAGCATCTGTATCAAGTTGCAAAATGAGGTGCATCTTAATATTAAAATGGTGATTTTTGCATGGAGTAACTTGAGTAAGTAATAATAGCTAGAAATGATTAAGAATGCTGAGACTGCAAACATCCTGACTGAATTCATAGATTCACATGGATTTTGCTGAAACCTTTCACCTCCATATGAGGAAATCAAGATAACTGGTTGATTTGTGTTTTTATGATTCGCTTTTTTTTGTTTGTCTAGTCAGTAGCTGAGTTTCCAAGGTGGTAAAACCCTGACTTTAAGAGACACAGAAGTTCAGTAACATATTAACCTGTGTTTGTTCTTGAGTTCAATATAAGTCTATATTCTGACACCTGGATTCTCCTGGAGATCCACTTTGCTTCCTCATTCATGTGTATTGTGTTCACAAGACGACTCTCAAAAGCATAGGTCTAACTAAAATATCAACAAGTTACAAACATGGCTCAAGTATCACATAAGGAAAAGGTGGTCATGCTGGTGATCCAGAAACCTGGAGTGTATGATGGAACCATAATCTCATTCAAACAGTTTTATTATGAAAATTCAGCTGTCAGCATAAAAAGTCTGAACACCACTTCCAAATGTGATCCTCATTGCCTCATGTTTGCAACTTGTTCATATTTTAGAATGTACCTGAATGGGGAGGCAAGAAACCGAAGATCTGTGCTCCAAAGCGGCGCTCCCAGTGAACCTCAGTGTTAAAATATAGACATGAATTGAGCTTATGAACATACACATGCAAATGTCTTCAGTGTTGCTTTAACATTCTTAACATAAAGCCCAACATCACCATTTCTGAAACAGGAGTGCTGGAGATATGAGTTTTCTCCAGGACACTTATTTTACATTATGAAGGCTAAAGACAACCTTGGTAATGTCTCAGAGCAACATGACCCGTCCAAATAAATCACAAGGGATGTCAGCAGTCTTAACTTTTGAGAAGCAGCTTTATGAGTGACAAGTGAAACTTTAGAAGCCCAGTACCGACCAGGAAAAAACTGGGTCAGAGAAGTGGACAGGATGCAGTTTCCCTTCCCTGAACAACTACTGCCTAGATTCCCTCAAGCAAGGCACTGAACTGCCAACTGCTTCAGTGGAGATGCTAAGTGGCCATCAGTATAAAGCCATGCTTGTGGGAGTATAAGATTTTTATTTTTTTTTTGGCATGAATACATTCACAGAAGTTCAGAATTGGCCAAAATCCCACACTGGCTGTTCACTGGGAAACCCTGTCTCCAAGTTTACCCAAATCTCAATATCATTAATAACAAAAAAAAAAGGTTAAATTAGTTGCAAAATGTAACATTTAGCATGCTGATGCTTTGTGTTAACAGTGCAGTTTAGCCATGTATCTTCCCTGGCATGACGTTCAGTGAGTGAGCACAGCATCCAGTTCAAAGACACATCAGCAGGGACTGAACTTGGGACCTTCCGGTTGTGGAAAAGTCTCTCCACCGGGTGACCCTGTCATATATTATGTAAGACTTGGTATGCAAAACAAAAGTCGGCATGCAGCAGTGGTTTTTGATTCTCAGAGCGGCCAATATCAGTGGTTTCTGAGTCACGAACTCCCATATGGGAATCTGCAGTGAGCAGTAATTTTCCAGTTGGTGAAATAGTGCAGTACCGCTCGTCCCCACATGATAGCAGTGCAAGAGCCTCCACAGCAGCACAGATGCTCTCAACTGTCCTAAACATCTTTCATTACTGTGCCTCTCCCTGCGTTAGGCTAAAATTATCCCTGGTTCATATACAGTATGTTCCATCTGCTGTAGTTGATCCCCTTCAGAGATAAATGACACATATTTAAAAATGTGCTGTTATTATAAATGTATTTTTTAAGCAACTTGTAATTGAAGGTGTTTGATAGTGCAATCAGAATATTCTGTGTTTGTAAATGTAACTGAATAAAGGTACTGCATGAAGGTTTATAGGAGCATTAAGTAATCTATGATCTCTATTTGTGACCAGTAAGAAATGCAAAAAAGGGCAAATTTCTTTTTTTAAATAAATGTAAATCTCAAGCTAACGTTCAAGCTAAAGTTCCCGTCATGGTAATAAGTCAGATGTGTGTGACAGCTTAACCAATATCCAATTACCATATCAGTATCCATTTGCCACAGTGATCAGAACAGGACAGTTTCAATGGCCTGCAAATTCCTGTTAACACTGTGCAATAAGAAGTTCAACAACAAGAGTCATTTGGTGTCTCATCAGTGTTTTATTGGATGAAGTTCAGCCAAACATGGGTTCAGAATGCAGGTTACTAACCACCGGAGCCAGAGCTTTATGTGTGTGTCCTCATATCACAGCAGATCTTGTAGTTTTCAGTGAACCATGGTCACAGTGTTCAGGACAGAAAAAAGAACTTGGGGTGTGCAAATTTCATCCATACCACTTACCATATGGATACACCCTACTTTTTAAAGACTGCATTAAACAGCATGGGGGAGTTACAGGGAGGCTTGCAGAATGGGACATGACCAAAATGATGAGGTGGACTTGAACCTGTGATGTTGAGCATGTACAGTACCTCAACCCACTCAACCACCAGGCCCAGGAACATCTTCTTTTCACACTGGCTGATTTATAATCACAGTATTCTACTGTGTTGTGGCGTCTTGTCTTGGAAAAGAGGGGCATGTCAAGATGGCCAAGCAGTTAGTGAAACTGTCCCTTTACATTTTCACTTGCTGGATGGCCTGTGCCAGGTGGTTATTTTTAAGAATACTAGCCAGAGGCCCCTTGGTGGCCCACCGGATAGGCACGTGTACCATATACCAAGGCTGAGTCCTGATCGCAGTGTGCTGGGTTCAAATCCAACCTCAGGCCCTTTGCTGCATGTCATCCCCTGTCTTTCCCCTGCCTCCACTGAGACTGTCAAATAAAGCAGAAATGCCAAAAAAATAATCTTAAAAAAAAAAGAAAAAAAAAAAAAGAATACTAGCCAGAAGGAAGTCTGCCTAAATAGCAGAAGGCTAGCAGATAACATTTAAAGCATCTGGCCAGTATCCAGCTGGGGGTGGGGGGAAGTGAAATAACATCACATTTATTGAAATGGGTGAAATATCCCTTTAACAGGGTGCGTTTTCCTGTTCGCATTTCGATAGAGCGACCAATGAGAGGAAGGTGGATGAGTCTTATTAGCTACAATTCACCTTATTCTCCCCAGTCCACTTTTCAAGCTCATCTCTTCTTCACCTGTCAGTGAAATTCCATTTTGCACCAGCTAAACATAGCAAGCCATACATTTCCAGTTACAAAGCCAGCATAAAACCTGAGCTAAGATTGGAGTATTGCAAATATACCCTGCAGAGATCCATAACTTTGTCACATCCATCTACTCCTACCATCGAAGGATTATCTAATAACAGCTAGAAAAATTCTACAGACTTTTTTTCAGCTGCTGACAGACACTGCTTTCACTTGTGCCTACGCTTTGCTTTATTGTCACTAACCCCTGATAAAGAGCGGGGATGCAATACTAATATATTACACTTTACAGCAGTGAGGATATGACTGTGTGTGATGTTTAATGTTTAAGGAAATGGTAAAGAAAAATGTACAGCTTATCAGAACCAGCTTAAAGTAATGCCACTTTCAGACTATTTTTGTGCACATAACTGCTAAAATGGCTGATGCCTGTATTGTATTTCAATGCACACATACATTACACAGCCTATATTGTGTAAGGCTAATTTACAGCTGTGGATAAATATTCTATTCTATTCTATTCTATTCTTACTCCATCAACTTTCATTCCAGAGGGAAAATATTGTACTGTATACTACACTACATTTTTTTTCTGAGGGTTTTAGTTGCAACTTAATGGCAGAATAAGCTTCTACACTCAAAACATAAGATATCCTAGTATAATATGATGGACTGTTAAGAGTATTTACTATCCAAATATAAGGATTAGTCAGACTTAATACTGCCTCAGCCACATATAACACTGCGGAGGTCAGTGCACCAACATTTTTTCTCTGACAGGGACCTGAATAAGGACTTTCACTTTTGATACTTAAATATATTTTACAGTAAACACTTGTATAGTTTCACTCTAGTAAACTTTTGCTTGACTAAATTATGGTATTTCTACTTGTGTTTAAATAAATAATATGAGTGCCCCTTCCACCACTGTGTGGCACAGTTTACTGAGAACCTACAGAGCTATGATGTGCACAGCATTCAGTCAGGACCTCTATTTCCATGGAGACCAGATATTTTTGGGAACACGGCTGAAAACATACAATTACATACATTATTTTACCTTTACACACATACACTATTGCATACATACATGCATGAGTGCTGAATTGTCTGGCTTCATCACCTGTTCCTGTTCTACTTCCAGCCACTGGGTGACAGTAAACCTCCATGATTGACTGCTGCAGCTGGATCACTGACTGCTGCTGCATTGGGGGGGGGGAAATAAAATATAAAAGACTATAGCATAACCAGAGTAGAGCATATCAGAGCAGTATACAGTCCAACATCAAAGTCATCCTCCAAGAAGTGGTTTTGACAAATGCCATTAAATATGTTCCTGAGTTTGTTAAAGGTTATACAATAATATGCGATTCAACACAAAGCTGTCCTTCAAAGAATGGGCGGTGTCGGGATAAAATGAAATAAAAACATCTCTTAAAATGTCAGGCTAAGTTGAGGTCTGCGGGTTCATTGTTCAGACGTTACCATTAAAGTTATTAGAGTCAAATTTGTATAATTGCGCAGTCAGTCAAACTCACGGCTCCCTATAAATACATTCAAGGTAAAGCAGCACTCCAAAGAGACATGGGGCTAGAACAAAATGTAATGATCCTGTGCAAAATAAATGTACCCTCCAGTGAGTGGTGATAACAGATGCACGGTAGGATGTCAAAGGATACAAACGTGTATAAAATTTAAAATAAAGTTTGGAAAGGGTGGGCAGAATAAAAAAACAAATTCTTTCTTCTTAAATCTAAGTTGTAGGTTTTGGTTCACTGGTTGCCCATAATCATTTCAGCGCTAGGGAACTTGTACATTTGTAACCTTACAGGACCACCAATTGAAATTCATCAAAATAGACTGAGGGGAGTGAAGAAAGAGACAGAAAGGTCATAGCTACCTTTTGCTCTGCTATGGTCTTAATCACCAGTCACAACTGGTGATTAAGGATGGACTGAGTAAAGCATTTTATTGCTGTGTGAAAAAAAGTGCAGCATCAACCACTAAGCCGAAAGGTCAACATCTTAAAATATGTACAACGGCATGCCATTCAAGCATACTTTGTCCTTCACTGTTTGATGAAGGTTATATAGGGCTATAATCAAGGTTTAGGCAACTTATTAGGTAATTATAAAATAATACCCATAATCACAGTAAAGGACGTTCTGTAGGGGTTTATGGCATTTATAAAATTCATATATCCTTTGGGAAAGTAATGACAAAAATGGCTGTCTTCACTCCATAGACTGTCTTACAGAAGCTTCACACCCTGCTTAAACATTGTTTGAGCACAAATGCAATGGATAAATACAGGAATGAATCTTGGCTTACATATTTTCAACATTGCCATCGTACAATATGGATTTATTTAATAATTCCAGTTGGCTCACAGAGACAGAATTGTAATACAATTCCATTTCAATGAGCCAACCTGAATATATGCATTCAGAACTACAACTACTTTTTATTGTTGTAAAGACAGCTACTTTATTATCATTATAAAGTAGCGTTGGCTATTTCAGAGTTGACATGGCTCACTTATGCGTGTGCCAGATTTCTTCTGGTTGGCAACAGAGTGAAGACGTTTTGTTCCTATTGCATGAGCACTGTGAGCTAGCTCTGGTTTTAGGGGGAAAGATCCAATAATGCCCAATATAATGATTGCATTTTCCATCACTGACATAGCTAGCAGCAGAGACTGAAGTCTGAAGTGTGAAAGAAGAAGAAATCTGAGTCATGTGAACTCTGAACGAAACAAAAAATTTGAGAACAGAGAAGTTTTTCATGATTCCAAAACAGTGTTTACTGTGGTGAGTAACTTATCATTATTTTACATCCGTAAAATGGAGGTAAGATAAACTGACATTAAGTACAATCAATTAAGTTAGTAGGTAGGGATTAATTGGAACAAGTAAGTAAGAATAAGTTGGATGCAAATCAGTAGGGGGTGAGGAGAAAATTTAACTGAGTAAGGATAAATTGGAAGCAGGTATGAAGGATAAAATTGTAAGTAAGTAAGTTACTAAGTAAGTAGGGATAATTTGGAAGGAAGGAAGGAAGGAACAAGGGAAGTACAATTTGTAAGTAATCAGGGTTAAACTATAAGTCAGTAAGTAAGTAAGGATAAAAATGGAAGTAAGAATCAATTGCAAGTAAGGACAAACTGGAAACAAGTGGAGATTAACTGTTAACAAGTAAGGATGCATTGGTACTTGGCTGATAAAATGCAATAATCCTGCCCTCTTAAGAGAAGGGGTGGTAGAATCAATATTAAAAAAAAGGTCATAACAGTTTCTGGCTGGGCTGCTGTCTTATTCAGAGGTAACTATTAAGATGAACATTTTCTAACTGTACAAATAATTACTGGATCAGTCACCAAGGTAGAAGGTTAATATCCACTTCAGAATAAAGCTGTGCCTGGAGTGGTGTGACAGAGGTGGAATCTGAAAATGAAAAACAGTTTTAAACAGACCCAGCAATTACCAAATCCAAATGTTGAGTACGAAGGCCTTAAAACAAATATTAAATAAAAACTCACTCACTTTTGTATAGGTTGACCATGTTCAGAGGTAAGGTCTTCTCTCTTACCAAACTGCAGGATCCAGCCAGAAATCTCAGGTGTCAAGGAAACAATACATATTTCACAGAAAACGCTGCAACACTGTGTAGAGGTCTATACACACATGCATTGCCTGGCTGATCCTCAGTGAGCCTCCTTTGTTGGGGAAGATGGGACTATTTCTTGAATTGATAACATAGAGTGCTAGAAAAGAAATCAATACCAATACCACTGGATTGGTACAGGAGATAAGAAAAACAGGATGGAGGAAAAACAGATCTCTTGTGATGAGAGAGGAGTGCACGAACATGGAAGCAGATCTTTAAACCCTGACACGCCAAGATGGTGGTAGGCCCTCAGCTCTTGTCTGGCTGTGGTGGGCCATCTGGAACCAAAGATTGCCTGGTGTGTCTGAACCTTCAGACATCGCCGGCTTTCCTCAGCGGCTTCCCGGCTGATTCAGCATGTTGACTTGGCCGCAGAGGCCATTGATGACAGAGAACTTTCTCATGAACAGTTCAGCAAGCTTACTAACCAGAGAGAGCTAGCTGTGGTTGTGGTTGTAACGTCTCATAAGACATATTCCCTTTTTGTACATCAAAATTAACAGATTCAGAGTGGCGTAAAAATGACGGGCTACTGCTAGTTTGTCTCCTTATCGTCCCTTGATCTTGAGACTTTTGGATTGCTATTTTGAGACAATGGCCACCTCCTGCCACAGATAGGTTTTTCCTCTCTGTTCAGTGTGGTCACAGACAATTTTTAGCAGGTGACATGAGGGGACGCAAAGTGATCTGAAGACAGCTTGGTGTCTGTCTGTGGCATGAGAGTTGTGTAACTTTCTAGAAATGTGTCAGAACCAGCCAACCAGGTCAATTTCCTTCTGTGCCCTTTGTACTTGCCCAATGTGGGGCGATGGAGCATCCCTGCCAAAGAGCATGCAAGGACACGGTCTGAAATTCAGTTGCACATCCACTCATTTTCCCACATGACTAACATTACATACTGCTCACACATCTCTGTTGGCCTCTTTCATGGGATTCCATGTCAACTGGCTGGAAACTTGGAAACAGAGGATGTGACTGCTCTCTGTGTCCAGTAGAGTGACTTGTACATTATAGATTGCTCTGATTCTACCATCCACTTCAAACACTTATAAAGGTTCAGCAAATTCTCCACCATCATTGTAATCACTATAAACTTGGCCTGAATGTGGGCCTCATTTACGTTATTACTTATTTTTAAAAGACATCGAGTTCACTAACTTTGAGCATTAAATATTTATTTAGGCTAGAGGATTATCAGATCGATTTACACCTGATTTGACCATCCGGATAATCAGAGAAGAAATCCCAGTTGAAGCCTCGTTTGGGACCGATGGTCAGGACCGATTATCTGGCAGTGTGTTGGGTTTATAGATTCAATCTTAACCACACTGATCGAATCTCAGGCTGATGTCAGCAGCTCCCCAAATGGTTGAAAAGTGGAAAAGGCAACAAAGTACAAGAGAATCAAGAGAGAAACCTAACTGGTGCCATAACCTTTTGGCTTGGAAATCCAACTCGAGGCACTAACTGCTCATGCAATGAAATAACACCTATGCTGGATATCAGCATATTGACCAGGGAGAGATACAGAAACTAACCTATGGTCTATGAATGATGCAGAAATGTGTCAAATAAAACATTGTGAATGCGAACAGTGGAATTCTGTGTCCACTATATTACTCAGGAGGAAGGATTTGCAAAGTTAAATGAAACAGCCATCTCTAAAATGACTGCAGGCTTTTGTGTAGCATATTTGGTGTTGTTCTAACCCAAAGTTAATTACAGGAAGCTTTTTGAATCTTTTAAAAAACAAACAATCCAATATAAGACTATTTTAAAGGTGGTCTGTATGGCTCCTAGAGGCAAAATTACTTGGCATGATCAGCTATGTGTGTGTATTAAGTTTTATATTTCTACAATTAATGCAATAGTTAGGGTGATAGCTAGAATGTGGGACATTATTATAGCACCCCTAATGTTGTCACTGACAATAAAAATACTTCCACTACTAACATTAATAGGAATTCCAGTGACCACAATAAGGTCCCCTGCTTGGTAGAGGAACTAAAAATCTGACCATGTAGGGCTGCATAATATTGTGTAGAGATATGATTTACAATAAAACTGTAAAAAAAAATGTGTGAGTGTGTTTATGTGTGTGTATGTTGGCTATGTGAAGCTATTGCTGGGATGCGAGGCTTAGGATTTGTACTGTTTGAATAAAACAACAGATTTGGTCCAGGATGCAGTGCCATTTTTCAGCCTGGGATTCCTCACAGCGCCACAACACCTTGTTTAAAAAGCTGTCTGAAGCACCTTTTCCTTGAAACTGCAGCCTCTTGTGAAGTGGAAAATACACTGGTCTGCACTGCAACTTGAAAATGATACGGTCTCCAGTTGCTTGTGCAGGCGCAGTCACAAATGAAGCAGAAAATATACCTGCAAGGGAATAGTATATCAGTTTCGTGTGAGTACTCCCCCTTCATTGTTGTGATCACAGTGTTTAAACAGAATAGAATAGCATTATTTTCTTTGTGACAGATTAACTATAATCCCTGCTGATTTTTGACGGAGCAAAATACATCTACAGGAATTGAGAAAAAGAGCCTAATGTCCAGACTGACACTTGATATTTGAACATACAAACACTGAGTTAGGAGGGAGTTTCATGGCCCTGAGGCTTATGAAATCTAGTCAGCAAACAAAGGGCAGTGTTAACATTGAATCCAAATGAGAAAGGACCACCAACAGCTCTATCACAAAAAGAATAACCTAAACCAGAACACAAAAGAATGGTAAGGAGGAGACCAACAGAGCGGAGAGGAACAGAACAGAGAGCTCACTCACTGACTACTAGAAAATAGCAAAAGAATAGAAGATAATAGAATGGAATTAGAGCAGAATAAAGCAGCCTGCTGTTGGTCTGGGGAGAATGGAGTAGAATGAAAGAGCAGAACTGAACAGCGTAGAAATTGATGAAACCTGTGGCACTGTCATTTAGACATCAGTGGGTTCAGTGTTTCTCACAACCAGCTCAAATCAGTGGTCACCATAAGCAAAATCACCAGTATAAACAAAAATACATCCAAACAGGTTCATCCTGGATTTGAACATTTCACTCAGTAGAAGTGTGACGTAGCTTCAGTGAACCGCTGCAACCAGCAGATACAGATTAAGCATATGACATTGTAATATAAAATGGGGAAAAAGATTTTCATAATTTTGAAGCTAGCTCTGGGTTTAGGTGGATTTACCCTCTACTGCATCAGGTTTATGAAACTCACTCAAAATCAGCTGCATGTTATGGAATGGTTTTTCTGGCCAAACTTAAGCCTATATTTTTGAGTGCCATGTTGTGTGCACAGCGACAGCAGCCAGACTTTTTATGGGGAGAAGGCCAGATGGACACACTGTCCTGCTCCAAAAATACTTGCACTGCAGTGAAACAAAGCACACTGGGTGTAAAGGTTCAAACTAATTTACTTTATGAGAACATAGTGTCAAGGCTTCCTGTTTACTGTCAACAAAGCAACAACAGAAAAGGCTCGCTGTTATGAAACATAAAACCTCTATTCTTTTTTTTTTTTTTTTTTAACCTTTTAGGGAGAGTTGTTCATCCTCACACAAGATCTGTGATTTTCACAATTTGAAAAAAAAAAAAATCAGCTGAAAAGGCTTCAAATGTTTTTACTCATTAAGCGGTTCATATTTTATTTCATTTGTATTATAGAGTATATGAAATCTTTTCCCATGTTACAGCATATTGAATTTACATTCTTGATATGTGTTAGTATGCTGTTTCATGTAATGCTCAGGGGGTTGCTCATGCACACGCACACACGCACACACGCACACACACACACACACACACACACTGAATCCTGTTAATATTAGGGGATCCCGAAAGCAGACAATCTAAAAGGTGGTTGATGCCCGTGGCAACCTGACCAGTAGGAGGCTTTTACAATGCCTGTTAGAAGCCAGGACGTGTGTGTGTGAGTGTCTGAGTGTCTGTGTGTGTGTGTGTGTGTGTGTGTGTGTGTGTGTGTGTGTGTGTGTGTGTGTGTGTGTGTGTGTGTGTGTGTGTGTGTGTGTGTGTGATTGTCCAGATACCGGAGGACAAAACCCCAGGGGGCAGGACAAATAAGTGACTGCG
>OMLB01021399.1:13022-32471 GCA_900302555.1 Myripristis jacobus
AAATATGAAAACCAGTCTTTGGTCCTTGACGTGTGTAATCAGGTAATATGAGTGTGTATGTGTGTGTGTGTGTGTGTGTGTGTGGCGTGGTGTGTGTGTGTGTGTGTGTGTGTGTGTGTGTGTGTGTGTGTGTGTGTGTGTGTGATTGTCCAGATACCGGAGGACAAAACCCCAGGGGGCAGGACAAATAAGTGACTGCGTGTCTATGTGTGTGCGCACATGCTCATCAGCGCGCGTGTATCTCCGCTGTCACTTTCATTAAACTGAGCGTCTGACCAGGAGAAACCTGGGTGTCATTACATAAAGAGGCCTGTCAGGATGCAGGTGGAGGTCACACATTAAACCGTCATGCAGACAAAATCTGACTCCTTTCTAGCAGAGGATGAGCTGCGTCTCCAAGGAAATGGCAGAGTTGCATTAGAAGCTGCTGTATAACACCTAATAAACACACACCTGTGACCACATCACAGCTCATTTTATATAGTAATTATTTATTTCAGTACAGAAACACAGACCTTTGCCTGCCTTTACAGTGAAAATGATCTCTCATATCAAAAGTTAATTCTTCAATTCCTTTAATTTTTAACTACTTCCCGATACAATCTAGAATCCCTTTTACTCAGGCTACAAAGGGAGGGAGAAAGGGAAGGAGAGATGGTGAGAAAGAAGGTGGGGGGAGGATAGGAAGGATTGCAGAGGAGAGGGAGAGAGGAAGAGAGAAAGCAGGAGACAAAAATGAGAAAAAGGGGAGAAAAGAGGGTGGGGGTGAGAGAGGAAAGCACAGTATAACTAGGTAGAAGGAGGGTGAGCGGAAAGGGAGGAAAGAAGGATGGAAGGAGGGAATAGAGAGGTAAAGAAGGAAGGAAGGAAGAAAGAGAAAGCAGGAATGAAGATGTGGGAGAGGAAAGGAAAGATGAGGTCGATCTATTGCACTGAGAAAACCTTCATATGTATGAAATCCCACATGTAATGAATCACAGATTGCTCACACGTTGTCAGATATGATACCGCTCTTTATGGTTTATATACGGTATAAATCCACTGAATCAACGAGGCATGTAAGTGTGTGTGTTTGTCTGTGTGCATGTGTATGTGTGTGTGTGTGTGTGTGTGTGTGTATGTGTGTCAGGAGGGCTGTGGGAAGTACTGTATATTTCATTATATGCAATTCCCATTCCTCTTCACAGGAGAATAATTGGCTGCCACTGGCAGTCCTGTGATAGAGATGGTATGGTTTTACTGCAAACCCCAACAACAATACAACAACATGTAATATAGTATTTGTTTAACAAGGTGCACCAAGTGCAGGGAAGGAAGGAAGGAACAGTTCACCCATTTTGGAAAATGCGATATTATTTCACTTCCCCCCGTTGCTGTTATGTAGGACAGTAGTGGTGCTATCTTCCTCACATCATCACCATCAGTACTGTATACTGGCTGGATGCTCCAAATGCTAACTGTTAGCCTCCTGCCATTGAGGTGGACTTCCCTCCAGCTGATATTCTTAAAAATCCAAGAAGGTTTAACTGCACATACAATTTCCAAGTGCACACAGATGATAGTTTTGCGCAAATACCTGTAGTTTCCCTGTCATCAACATCCAGAAAAATCAAGAAAAAAAACTTCTGCACCTCCTGTATCATAACCCTGTTATGTTTGGTAGGGATGTTTAACAGCACTGGCTCTGCCTCTTGTTGCATATTGTGCTGTTTTTGCTGTGATGACAGCTGCAGTCAGAACAGTTTAATACTTTTCATCTGCAACAAAAACAATTCAGTTAACGCAATTTATTTACATTTATTTACATTTTTACAGGCAGGACAAACTGAAATGTATGTGTAAATTGAAGCTGGTGGCAGTGATGTTGGAAGCAGCACGGTTCCGGCACATGTGAATGCCGTCGCTTGGCTCCTTTTTGGTGTTCTTCTTCCTCCTGAACATGGTGCAGAAATGCTCCTTCACTCCATTTTCCTTCTGTGGACTGGCTGCTGTGTTGTGGTCAGTCTGGCGTCTTGCTGCTCGGGGCCCTGCTGCTCTGCCTCTGTGCTGCAGGAAGCTGCTTGGAGGCTTTGGGTCTTCTCGGTGGCTCTCAGATACCGGATTCTGTTGTTCTCGCTGATACATTTTTTGAGCATCTCATTCTCCTGCAGGGCTTTTTCAGTTCACTCCTGCTCCTTCTGGACACTCTCACTGAGAGGAGCAGTCTCATTGCTGTTACTGAAGATGGTGGTTTCCCACTCCACCACCCTCTGTACCTTCTCCTCCCTCTCTCCTCATCTTTTCAGGAGGCTTCTGTGTGACCCTCGGCCTCACTCAGAGCTTGGTGGAAGAACTGAAGCTTTTGGTCTTTCTGCCTCATCTGTGAGGCCCACCAGGCTGCATCTGACCTCCTCCCCTGCTCTGCCTCCCTGAGCCTGTTCCTCAGGGTTAAAATCTCCTGCTCTTTGGCTTGGAGCACAGCCTGCCTTCTGGCTGTGGAGAAAATATTGTCTAAACTTTGGGGAAAAATTGCCTGCACCTTCAAGTTCAAAGTTATTGCTCAGTGCTCAAATGCTCAGAGAGAAATGGAGAGAGTTCCAGAGCTGTAGCAGTATACAGCGAGAGAGCCAATGTTGCCTCAGAGTATTCCATCATTGTGTTGTGACAGATCTGTTAAACATGCCACTCTCTCCTTGGCTGTGTCCAAAATGTCTCATTCTTTCTCTATTCCCTCTATAATGTTTGTCATATAGTGAACTATATAGGCAACAACCAAACTAAGTTTCAGATACTATATGAAGAATTATTGCCTCAAAAACTGCCCTGGATATTTTTGTACACTTCGGATGCTCCCAGCATCTCTGCCTTTTCCCACTGTCTTTTTTCACTAAAACACCCCATAGAGGATTGTCTAAAAGTTAGTTGTTTAGCCTAGTTTGGTGGAGGACTGCAAAGAGTGAATTTATCAGTCTGCCAGTAGAACTGGCTTCTTATATCTGCCTGCCTATTTGGTTGCAGACTGCCCTCATTCACCAAAATGCACTGAAAGGCAATCACATGACCTAGCACTAAAGGCTGAGATGTTGAACTGCATAGTAAATTAGATAAATGCCAAATTTGCAAAATTATCCCAAGTTGTAAGATGAGGCACGACTTTCCAGCATGAGGTGCAGCATCAATTAGCCTAAATAACTATGATTTACAACATACACCAAAGCTAAATAAACACAGTAGTGAAATATGTTGTCATCTTAAAACATACTACCTCAGACATATTTTGTAACTATGAGGCTCTGTAGGCTCTAAATATTCCTTTTCTTCATTTTGTGTGTAGCAGACTAAGCACTTTAGCATGTTCCTTGCCCCTGCAGGAGGCAAGGCATGCATTTTTCTTAAGTTTGTTTCTGGTGCTTCCTCTACCAGCAACACTGGTGCCTGCCCCATGAGGCAAACCAGGCAGATGCCCTATCCTTTGTTTGGAAAATGAAACACCAGGTAACAATGGAATTAAAAGAGGGGTACAACACTTCAAATTTCTCTGATAAGGTTACTGTTGCTGAAGTGTCGGAAATGAGCTCAGTGTTTAGTGCATTCACATAATGACTAAAAGTAAAGTTTTAATGACGAACATCAATTTTGAAAATAAGTTCAGAAAATGAGTAAGCTGTGAGGCGAGTTTGGAGAACTAAACACTGTCTGATTAATAAGAAATGACAGCCACCTTTCGGAGTTGTTAGGATCTTATTAATAAATCATACAAAAATAAGCCCAAAATGTTTTTCAGCCCAACTTCTTGGCAACAGTGAGGCACAACCCATCTTCCTTAAAATGTATTAGTCAAGTTAAAATTGCTAATCTTGATTCCAAGTGCGTGTGTGTGTGTGTGTGTGTGTGTGTGTGTGTGTGTGTGTGCATTTCACCAGGAGCTTTCTGTTTGAAGGGAGAAACGCCTCAGGACGGTGGCGAACCAATTAATCTAGCCTGTAATAGACTGTATGCTGGTGGATTATTGTACTGATTGGAAGGTTCAGACCCAGGCAGTTAATTAGCTTTACAGGTTTGCCTGATGTCCACATCTCTCTTAATTCTCTCATTTAATTTTCACTCTTAATATATGACAGCAATTTCTGCAGGGAGAGGGCTCCTCCTTCCTGCCACTTGTTTATCTCCACAGTGATTTTTCCACTGCAGACAAGCAAAAAATGCCCAAAAGTGCCTCTGTCTGGGCCTCGGCGCTGAAATACATGGGAGCAAATATGGAGATGTAATACTGAGATCCATGTTGTGCAGGCAGAGGAACAGGCATGGCATTTGAGAGCCGACAGGGAGCTGATGGACTGACACGATCCAGGTCGAGGGGTCACCACTGATCTTCATATCATGTGCCTTTGTCCATCTTTCCTACATGCCAAAATGTGACAGAAATGTTATGTTTTATAGATATGCTCTATGTTCAACTCTTTCTTTGGAAATAATTTAAACTTACGGAGAACTCTGCTCACATACTTTTTAAATAAATGAGTACTTTTGAGGACCTTTATTAATTTGTGACCTTTGGCAGATATTCAGTAGATACACTGTGATGTGCAGTTGCATTATTATCATCAATACTTGTGTGGTGAATATTTCAAATTCAAATTGGTGTATTGATCTTCTTTCACCACTACTGTAACGGGCTTGGCTCATTAATATGATATAACTCAGCAGTAGCGCTTATGAGCAGATCATTTCTGTCCCGAGCCACGAATTGGAGCAAGGCCTCGCAGTAGGATACGGTATGTGATTGATTTAAGTTGTTAGGGGAAATAAATAAATAAATAAATGTAACTTCTTCATCATAAGCCTGGTGAAGTGGTTATTACGTTTTCCTGTCATCGCTGAACACATCCATCTCAATCAGGCTGTGTGTACCATACTCTGTTGAATTTACAGACAGAAACAGATTTGCAAGATGGAAAGCAGCACAAGAAGAAGACATCAGTGCGAGTACGGTGATCGGCATGACAGCGTCGAATAGACAGGCCCCACTGATGCTGCGCTCATTCCTATTGTTCATTAGCTATTTCTGAACCATTGGCTCTCTTGACTATTTGGGAGTGTGAAGAAACGCCATTTTGACCTGTGCACAATTATTCTTTCTACTCCTTATCTCACTTGTCTAATCAGTTGGCAAGCCTGGCTTAGGCACTGAAGGATTTATGACTATGGAAAAAGGGATTTGAAATATGTTGCATGACAGCAGAGCAGAGCATTGAATTTTTTGCCACTCCTCAGTGGTAATTCAGTCCAATCCAGTCGAAATCTATTCACTTCAGAAATTCATACATAAGCATCAGTCCGCGGTTGGGGTGAAGGATGAAATTTGGGACTTGAATCCTGGTGGCGCAGGGGACACGTCACAAACAAATGTCACCTGCCTTTGAGCAAGGCATTTACTGTCCTATCCAGCCAACAGAGTGCCTAGTGAACGCTCAGTTGATGGCTACAATCTGCTATTGGCTCATTTAACACGGAACAGACTCATGGGAGCTAATTAAGAGGACGTCAGGTGAAGCCTTACTATTTCTAATTGCCTCCCAGGGGTCTAAGGGCTATGAACTAAGAGAGAAGAGTAAGAAATTGCGAGGGTTTCATGTGCTGTATATGTATCAGGAAAGAGAGAGAGGAAAAATGTATGAACTCTGTCTTTCGAGGAACATTTGCATCTTGACTAAAAACAGTCTCTGTGAGAGCTTGACACTGAATTCCCCTTGCAATATTTTACAGCCTCTGAACCACAGGAAATGACAAAATGCTACAGTATCATGGCAACATTCACTGAAAGCTTACATGAAAACGGTGTCCAAACATCACCTCCATTAATGTACGGGGGCAGCAATAGTCTAAAGTTCAGGGAGGAGGGCTTCAGGGAATTTTTCCATTTCAAATCCCTAGACGGCCCGGGAAAATGTGAGTGGGGAGAATGAATGAGAAGCAGCCTCCCTTTCTTCACAAATTAGTGCTGAGGTGCCCTTGAGCACTCATTTATCCCGGGACCTGCTCCAGTGGAGATACTCAGCACTGTGCAGCTCCCAGATGCCAGTGAGTAGATCTGTATGAATGAAAATAAAAGTAAATAAATAAATAAATACATAGACAACATTGCAGTATTACTATTTTGCTGGTACAATAGAGAAATCTTTGGCAGTGACCGAGTGAGCATGGAAGCAATCCCGTTCACCCTGGCAGCTGTTGATGCCTTGATGCCAGCTGTGATATGCCCATCAAACTGGAAATGAGAGCCACAACACATGGTCAGCAGGCTTTGAAAACACCATGAACAAATATGAATACAAAGCTTTTTTTGTTTTTGTTTTTTTGTTGTTGTTGTTGTTGTTTTTGTTTTTGTTTTGTTTTTTGGCTGAAATGTAATGAATAAACACAAACTTGGTACCAAACGTGCGCAAAGAGCTTTGGGTCAGGACCATTTTCTGGTCTCTTAGTACTTTAACAATGTGTGACAGTCTCTTCCAAGCTCAGGTTTGCATCTGTGATTGTTACACCCACCTGTGACATCTTACAACTTCAGTAAATTCAGCGTGAAGTCTGCTTTTCAGTGAGCAACTGTTCCGTTGCTGTTTCATATTTATTTTTCCATCACATGGCTTGGGATTTTATATGAAACTCATGTTAAAATGGCCTTATTCATGCAGTATGCTGTACCTGAATTGAAAATATCATCTGTGAAACATCATTTAGAGCACAGAGACAGTGGTTGGAGGACAGGAAGATTCACCACAGTGTGTCTGAAATCAGTGGGCAGGTTCCAAATGCTGTTTCTATTCCTGAAGCGATACCTAACAAATACATGCAGAGTGAGATAAGTGCAAAGAGAATGTCATTTCAAAATTTTTATAGGTTCTTACTCATTGCAGTTTGTATATTTGAATATGGTATACACTTCGCTGTGGATATTCAGTGTGGCATGGTTAAATTTAGAAGACCCTGAGAAATTACATGTACAACATGTGTATGTTTGTTTAAAATGTGGGCACGAACATAGAAATAAAATGTGGTGATGCAAGACGTTTCTGCTGGCAAAGATGCTGGCAAAACCTGCCTTGGACATGATGTTGCCAGCTTCCAAGGGTTGTATCATCAAAAGTGGAAGTCAGATTGCCTCAAACATGGTATCACTCATTTCAGCAGAAAACAATTTTTATGTATAACATGTCCTCGTGTGTAAAAATCTGGGAACGAACACACAAATAAAAAGCAATTTAAAACAAGTTTCTGTTGGAAAAGCCTAATTTTGACATGGCAGAGCTGCCCTTTTGAAGCTTGTCACGGGAATTGTAAAGGTGCAGTTGCCTCAACTCTGGTATTACTAGATTCAGCAGAGGATGCTGAAAAAGAGGATGTACATCATAAGTGTATTTGTACAAAAACATGGGAAGGGACATAGTCATAAAGTGCTTGTAGAGCAACACACTCCTGTGGGCATAACAGAACATGGCAGGCGTCACTTTTCACACTTGGTATGGCTAGATAGCTGCCTATTGAGATGACGTTGCTCTAATTCAACTAAACATCTGACAACGCAATGGATCCAATCTGCTCGTAATTCTTGCATTCAAGCTATGTTTCTGCACGGACCCACCACCAAAATAGAACAAGTGCTAGCTACATCATATCCTGTTTATTGCACGAGACTCTTTCATGTACAAGACATCATAAAAGCTCTGTGGATGGTACAGCCTGCAACTGAGAACAATGTCACTTTCTCACCTTTTTCCAGGAAGGAAACAAATAAATACTGTATCTCTGAAGGCATGGTGATTCCCACCAATCTTTTTACAGACTCAAGTACCCTAGAGGTGTCAGTCTTTGATTAAGTTGGTGGCTCACTTTAGAACACCTCTGGTGCACTGACCTGTGCCACAGCATTGAGATCGTCTCCTGGCTACACAGTCCAAAGAGAAAATAATGATGAAAATAGTCAAAGTGACAGAGGGCGCAGGTGTGTGTCTGGCAGCGGCTGGTGTGAGTGTAGATGGAAGAAAAAGAAAAGAAAGAAAGAAAAAGAAAGAAAGAGAGACAGAGAGAATATTTTTTTCCAGATTTGTGCTGGGGGAAAGAGAACAAGGTCCAAAGACAGAGGGAGGGAGAGAGACAGTCTGCACACCAGTGTTCATTTGTTTAGTCATCAGACCTTTGTTGCTTTGCATGCATAATGTACAGGCTGCTGTAATTTGATCAAACCTCTTTGCTCTCATAAAATGAGTGTAAACACTGCAGAATATTATCTGGGGAACATTCATTATTTGGTGTTCTCTGGGAATCAGGGCTAAGGGTATTGAATGGTTTCTCAGTTGTTTTCTCAAACAATGCCTCTCAGCCGTCCAGACTCATCGTCTTCCTTATCTCCACCTGCTCTTTTGTATGGGCCCACTGCCACTGTCAATGATGTGGACTCATTTGTTATTCTCCACCGGAGGATGCTGTTCGCTGAGAGGCCAAAAAGGTGCTGCTGACAGTATGATCTATCTGTGTCATAGTTTTCTCCACACCGTGAACACTTGGGGTAAAAATGATGAGCATTTGCATAACATATTTCTACAGCGCACTGATGATGAGTTTGCCTTGTGGACTGATCACCACCGGCTCTGGTGAGGGGAGAAACCTCAAGCTACTCCATTTTAGAGAATCACAGGGAGGAATGATTATCATAACACACGCACCAAACAATAAAAAGGTAGCAATAAATGACATCATGTAAAAACAAAACATTCAACTTCTGCAATCTCCAGTGTTTCAGATGCTACTTCAACTGCAGGCTCTGATTTTCCCATCAACCCCACACTACATGTGGATAGAAAAAAAGTGATACCATACTGCAATATATGACACATTGAGATATGATATGATACCATATTGATATGATATGACACATGACAAATAACAATACAGTACATCATACAATGTGATGCGATTCAATTTGATTCAAAACAATACTACACAATACATGACATGATACAATATGGCACTATACATGGTATGATAAGATACAGTATGATATATGATACAACACAATATGACACAATATGAGACAGTACAGTATGATATGAGATGATACAATATGGTCTAATGCAATCTTATGAAACATAATAAAATAGATGAGAATGCAGTAGGTTACAGTATAACAACATACAATATGATTCAATACAACACCATATAATATATTATGATGTCAATATGATACTGTGCAATGTAATACAATGTGATACTTAACTACACAATATGATGATACAATATGTAACAATACTAAAATGTGTACCACAACATGATGATATAACACATGATATGATGTGATGCAAAAAAATACCTACCTAACACAATATAATGTGATACTATACAATATGATACAATGATAAAATGCAATATGATGAAATATGATATGATATGACAATGATCATTCATTGTCACTGAAGTTGTTGGTGTTGACCTAATCCACAAATCAGAGGCGTCAACACATCAGGAAAAATATATATCTATACACTTTGAAACATATATACATACATACATATTGTCCAGAATAACATCAGATACTCGTAGCTTTCAGTGGGACATTTGGGGCTACCACTAGACACAGTACTGCCTTTTAATGCATTTTAGTCAGATCTTTAACAAAGGTTGAAAAAAAAAATCGTTATGTTAAATTTCATCAGTTTTTCATCTACACACCTGACATCCCCATATCCCTGCCTGTGGCTCCCCAGCCGACAGCAAACAGCAAAGGCCGACCAAGAAAAGTGAACACATGGTTTCAGACAGTGGGTTGCATGGCCACTGCATTTCATTGCAGTGTCTGCACCGTTGCACAAACCTCCTCTGTCATAGTTAGGACCGGTCAGTAATAATGTGGATTAAACTTACTGAGTCATTTGTCTTTATATAGGCCCACTTCCCATGCTGTGTCTTACTTTCTAGTTGAACAAAAAGGCAGAATAAAAGCCATTTCACTATAGTTTTTTCTTTGGGCCTTATATATAGTTTTGTATTTGGCATGTTCCCTGCTGTTCATGCAGCAACGGCACACTACCGTTTCATGAGAATACGTTGTGACAAGTATAGAGTGGAGGAAATTTTACACAAGTTAGCATTACAATGCCTTTCATTAAATTATTTCATCAACATACTACATGATGAACAATCATTGCACTAGCACTGGGTGACTCTCATTTGTGTGTATATGGTGCACCTACTATCACCTGACTGGGAAACTGAGGATGAAAATTAGCTGCTGAGCTACATCTCTGTACAGTGCATCAAACTTGCTGTATATCTGTGTTTTTATTTGTATGTGGTAGTTGTTAATTAAATAAATAAATAAATGAATAAACTCATAGCCAGAAAGCACACATTTAATCTCAGCATACATACATAGGTCTATAGGAAATGATCTATCCTGATTTGGAAAAAAATATATATTTAAAATTTAAAACAAAATTATGCACTACACATGCTTATAATATTAGATCACTATACAAACAGCAAGCTATGATAACATTCAGTCCTCCATTCACGTTTAGTGGGCACACTGCTTACGTTCTTTGACTTGATTTGACTCAGCTTGCCTTCACCTGATGTCATTTAAAAAAAGAGAGAGAAACGGAGGAGAGGAGACTATATGAGAGTTATTTTCAAAACAGTGAATCACGCTCGCACATCTCGCGCTGCATTCTTTTGAAAGGTGACGGCCTCTTCATACACTGAGAATAGTGCCTTTGAAAGGATAGAGCAGGTCCAAGTGGAAAGTTTTTTAGTAAAATGCCTACACCTAATAGCCATGAAGATGCAATCATTTTAATGGCTCTTACTGTAGGTGAAGCTATTAATTGTACCACTAGCCAATGACAATTAACCCATCTCCTCTGCTTAAATCAAGCCTTTCTGAGGCTGAGAAAGAGACGCACAGACAGAGGGAGGGAGAGGGACAGTTCAGAGGACAAGTTGTATGGGCATGAAAGGCATTATAGAAATAGTGTGTTACAGTTACTGTGGAATTCAAGCTACTCATAGTTTTGTATCTAGTCTGTTTACCTCTCCTCCAGCAATTTAACACATGACTTTGTATGTGTATGTGTCATATGAGTGTGTGTGTGTGTGTGTTGTGTATAGATATACACACACACACACACACACACATACATATATATATATAAGCTGGTGTGATTTTGCACCCAGGCATTGTCAAGTGTTGTGCTGACGATTTCAGGGTGGGAGGCTAATTCAATGTGCTATTTCTGATGTGAAAATGGGCTTGGAAAAAAAACTTTCAACAATGCTCGCTGACTTGTTTACAACCCCCAAGTCATTTTCTCTGATTTACTTTTATCCTGCAGCTGATAATTGCATCGCCGAAGGCAAAAGACACTGGTGTTGCACACTTGTCTTTGCATCTCAAATTCAGCAATCCCACTGAACAGCTATTGGAACACTGTTTTTGACAGATTATGTTATTGATTTTGACTTTACGGTCATAGTTTCAGTGTGATTTTGACTGTTTTTGCCCTTTACTTTTCTTGTTAAAAATCTCAAAAAATGGGTTTTAATCTCAGAGCCTCAATGAAAGGTAAATACTTCAAAGTGTAAAAGTTTGCATGCAAAAGTCCAACTATGTCAAACTGCATATCTTTCCAAGATACTATTTGCTATTCCGAACACTAAATGTCAACGATCTGTCCAACAGCATCGGCTGAACATTTCAATTTAAGTGCAAGTCTCTCCCTATCAGTCTTCTCTGATCTTCCTTTAAGATCAACACCCATGATTGCTTTGACCTGAAGCAGCTCCTCGATGGATTTAGATGTCTTCAACATTCTGCTTTAATCAAACTCAAACACAGACATTGGAGAAGCTGCTAAGGGTGTTGTGACACCTGCAGGTGTGTGTGTGTGTGTGTGTGTGTGGCAGCTCTTGAGATGTTGGAATGTATCAAAGATGTCCTGAACATGCACGAACCAGAGGTCTAAGTGGATCCAGTTCACACTTGTGTCTTTGACAGTTTCCTTGAATGATGGTTCTTATTGGTCAGGCATGTCGGACCTACAGAGTCATTATCTCATACTCAAGATAAAATGAAGCCAGCACTCAGGCTTTGGCCCACATGGACTGGAAAGGGTTATTGGTATCTTTAATCTCTTGGTATCAACAGGTGCTGATTGCTGAATTGGAAAACAGTCCACATAAGTTATTTAGGACGCTGGTCAGTTGCAGGTTCAGAAGCCCAGAGGCCACGATATGGCTGTGATGTGAGGGAGCAGGGAGGTGAGGCAGCCGGCTGTTATTACTACCACCATCTTTGATCCTGACCACAGCATTTTAAAACGACATTTGGACCTGCTCCTGGCAGACTCACATGGCCAACCTGGCACATCCCTCATGCTCTGAATAAGAGCGCATCTTGACCCGTGCAGAGGCTACGGGAGGTGCTGGGAGAGTGACATAGGGTGGAGGGATGTGTTGTCTGTTTTGGGCATCTGCTTGTGTGCTCTAACTCCAAATTTGTTCAGAATGCCAGTTATGCAAGCAAAGAGAAATCCCAGATGTCAGTCTCCTAACCTTGACTGTCTGGCTCGGCTGGACAAGTCGCCCCTGAGCGCTTTTATTCTAATTCCAAACCTTTTTACATAATCTGTGCACCTGCTTAGATAAACCACTTCAAATGTCTTGGAGAGGTGTTCATTTGAGGTTAGGGTATATGAACCATAGAAGGGACAAAAACAACTTTAAAAGCCTTCTTTCTGATGGCTAATAATGTTATTTTAAATTTTAGCACCACCTGAAAAAAGAGTGACAAATGGCAATAAAGTATGAGTGACGATTTTACAGTGTTGAAAAACCAATAACAAATAAATCTCTATAACCCTAGCAATAAAAATGTCAGAAATTAAAACCACAGTTAAAGAAGAATAAAACAAACAAATACAACAGGAATGAAATCACTAAAGCAAAGTATGTGAACGGCTGTATGTAAAAATATGTTTAATGAATTGCTTTAAAATGAGATGGTGATTTTGCAAGTCTAATCTCCTCACGGTTGACCACAGATGGTCTTTCGTGCGAGGTGCAGCAAGGAGCAAGACCTTGCTGAGCCTCAAAGCAAATCAGTGAAATCTTCAAAAGCAATTTGAAAAGCCGACACCCAGTATAGCCTCTAATTATTTCATCATATAGGACCCCATGACATGGGTTTAGTTTTGGTCAATAATTTAGCAGCAGAGTGCTGAGCCACAGCCAGAAACCCCAGACAAAACAAGACACCCAGCACTCTGCCTTCACTCTAGATGCACTGGTAAGATCCAGGCAGCTAATTTTAGTTTCTGCAAACAGAGAATGTCCCTTGACCAGTGGCTTTTTTCTCATCATTTGCACATCGATTGGATTTGGCAGGAACATTTACCAGGAAACAGTTTTTTTTTTTTTTCCTGAGAAGTAATGTCCTTAAAAAAGGTTCCAGAGTGACTTCAAAGTATTGCCACTTTCACTTTGATAAAATTTGACACTTCCTGCAGTTTCTGTGCCCCATACAATTTCCATCCGTATTGCCGTCTTTTGCTCTCCCGCCGCTTTTGGTATAATCCAGGTTAGCCAAGGTTGATGCTTTTTCATTTCTGTTTGTGGTCATGTGCTGCATGCTGGGATAAAAAAAAGAAAAGAAACTGTTGCTTTTAGTCCTAAATTATCAAGTAATCTCAGATTTTTGGTCCTTACAGTACAAGAAATATTTTCACATTTCACAAGTTAGACAAGTGTGCCAGATATAACACATTTCAAAATCCATATCTACAGTACGATGATGATTAATAAAAAGGTGTCAACAAACTTAAATCAGGAAAGACTGCTGACCTGAATACATTTTAAGATGCATGATAACAAATGATTGTTCTCAACCCATCCCAGCGGTCTATAAAAGAGTGTAAAATGCTGACCTGAAAGTAGTCCTCCCGCCTGAAAGAAATAATCACCAGGTGCACCAGGCAATATCTCTTGATTTATTGAAGTATTGATTTTGTTATTCAATTTTAAAATGGGGTCTTGGTGACATATGGGGCGGCAGATGAAAGATAAATGTTATAAAAACAGACATACCAGCAGAAACTATGATTTACTCCTTGCATCAGTGCAGTGTGGAGCCAATATGAGGAGGGGGTGAGGCATGGGCGCACACTCACTATACACTCTTCCTGCTCCAGATAGCGTTCATTCCTCATGCTAAATTCTTTGTAGCACCCATACCCAGGTCATAACATCCTCCAACAATAAATAAATAACAGGCGTACAGACTAGTTCTTCAAACAGAATTTTTTAACTGTCTTCAAATCATATTCCCATGAAGTCACCAAGGATTATTTAGTTCTGTATGAATAATTGATAGAAGGATAAAACACCATTTTTTCCCATCCATTACAACTGTCCAGAACAGGGTATAACAGAGTGTTTACGCCTGGTTACTCTGGGGCTAAATCATGTAGATTTGGTCATATTTTTTTCATATCACTCCTTGTTGATGTTTATGCCTCCTTTCGCTTGCACTGCTCCTAGCGCCGAGCTTATCCACAATTTATTCATTGCAAATAGCTCAGACCTGAAGTAAGCAAACAGTGCATTTGGAAGAATTTCACCATGATTTAAAAAGACCAATAAATTGTCCCATTAGTCTACCCCAAGCAACTACACAAAAGCTTACACAGAATAATGAGTACTCACCCTACCGAAAGCATGTACTTAATAAATTCTCATTTTCTGAGAATGGGAAGTGTATTTCCTGCATATGGTGAGCTAGTGGCAAACTGTGCTGTAATTGTTTTCCATGCTCAGCAAACTACCTGTTTTTGTTTTTTTCTTAGTGCACATTATTAGTTTGTGAGGTTGCAAGCAATTATGCTCTATCTACTCAGCTCTTCAGAGAACCACAGAGGACATGAAAAGATGCTTCCCAGGAGGATCGATTGAGCTGCTAAACTCTGTTTTTAAAAACATATTAAGAGAAAGGCTGGCAGTTTGGAAAGGCGGCGGCTTGGCTTTTGAAACAGCCCCAGGTAAAGTGTTGATTTTATCGACGGCCTACACTGATCCCTGAAGAGAGGAAGGGATCAATAATTATATTGATATATGTTGTTATATATGATGTGGGGGATTTAAGGTCGTTGGGTGATTGTTGGACTCAGCAAAACTGACAAAGTGTTACTGTGCAGTAAATTTGTGGACATTTGAAAGTGGTACATCTGTTATCAGTACTAGTTGCTGAATGATGACTTAATTTCCCTCACCTTGCCATGTGTAAACATCCATTTGTTTGGATGTACTGCACCAAGGAGCAAACCAGCCCATGTTGTTCAACATTCAGCGTGATAGAAAGATGTATTTTTTATTCACTTTTCTGGGACAAATGTTTTGCCATATCTACTATTACAAACTGTACAAACTGTACAAGTATTTTCCCCCTCAGCTGCCTTGCTTCATACACGTCCTAATATTGGAGTTGTTTTATTGTGCCATAACACAATAGTTATGTTGCTTTAAAAATATATATATATAGCCACAACTGTATTGTCACAACTGTTTTCAATACCACATCAATTGATTGTGATGACAAGTTAAATGTTTTATATGTAAATCAGCATTGTTTGTGTTTAGTCATGTGAAAAATAATTTGGCAAAAATAAAAATGGCAAAAATTATTTGCCAGGAAGAGATGGTTTGACTGATCCGGCAACTTGATAAGGGGTTTAGTCCGGAGACTTTAATCAATAAAGAAGAACAGTGAGGCCAAGCCCATTTAAATGCATGGGCCCATTATATCAGAAGTGATTACATTGGCAGCACAGCTTCCCACTCACATAGAGAGCAGTGATCAATAGACAGCTCCTCAAAATGAACAGGCTTAAGATTGCAGATCTCCAGCCAAAGAAGACCTAAATCCCTTTATTAGCTTTGAGTTCTCGTACTTCTAGGTATAGAGCGGAGTTCTATACAAGAACTCTCACAAACTGCTTAAACGGAAATATATAATTAATGTTCTGCTGATGGTCCTGTCCCTTTGAAAGATCAGTAAATATTATTATCTTTTTATGCATGCTTTACCAAGTCATTTATTTTACATACAAAAATCCAGAGATGACTGCAGCGCGTGCCATTTATTCTTAATGCTATGTGTGACTGTGAGGAGTGATGTAAAGCCTGCATCAACAGACTCATTTGCAGTGAGATCAAGACTCTAAATTAATGCACCAGAACGTGGCCCTGCATTCAATAAAATGGACTACAACAACTTTAAACCTGTCACTCTGACAGCGGTTGTTTTTAATTTAGCTGTGTTTTACTGCAATTTAACGCACTGCTGGGTTTGTCCTTGGCCATGACCCTTTGGTCTGCTGTTCCAAGCCAATGGATTTTCCCTCCTGTGGTGTCTTAGCACTCCTGAACTGCTTTGACAAGATATTTGGGGACTTGGGGAATGATGTTTTGCTTGGCTGACATAATGAGGAACAACACATTGGTAGTGCTGTTGCGTGCCAGTCCCCTCATTAATCACCAGGCTGTAAGAGTAGTCATATGGCCTCATCAGAAATGCTTGCTTATATTGTATGTCCGCAAAATAAGTATACACTTAATTAAATTAAACTACACTGTAAACCTTTTGCCAATTTAGGGAGTCTAATTTCTCTAGAGCCTGTGGAAAGGTCATTCCGTGACTGCCCTGTAAATACGAGCTTTGTGGGCTTCAACAACCCACACGCCAGGAAAAATGTTGCTATGTTATATTTCTGCAAACCAACAAATACGTTGAAATGTCAATATTTCTGGACCAAAAACATGTTGCATATCAACATTTTTAGCCAATGTGGTGGAGCCTGAGTGTTAACATTTGTGCTAGCTAATGCTAGCTCGTTAGTTACTTTAGCCACTTTATTTTGCTCTCGTTAGCTTCATTAGACACCAAAACTACTCGGTTAAGGTTAGGAAAAGGTTCGCCGTCATGGTTAAGGTTAGGAAAAGGTCATGGTTAATGTTTGAAACACACAAACAAATGCAACTCTCATCCAAGATGGGGCTCAAACCCTGGTCAATAGAAGTGAAGTCCTGATTATGACTTCTGCCACCCCACCTACCTCTTAACAGGGTGTTTCTCCCTCACTTTATGCTGTCATGAAACTTGAAAATGTGACATTTCAAGTATCCTTGGTTTGAAACGTAAAATAGCAACAGTTTTTCCTGGCAACTGGGCAATTATAACATATTCCAAATTTTAAATATGTCAGTTTATGTGTTTTTGTTCATGGCACTGGGTATAACCAGGTTGAAATGAAGGAGAAAGGCATCAGCAATCTCTTGTCAATTAAACATGGTCATTTTCATTGATAGTTACTGTGTAGAACCAGCATTAGAGACATAACGTAACTTAGTATTTTTTTTTTTTTTTAAGATTTTTTTTGTGCATTTCTGACAGTCAGTGTAGAGAGAGACAGGAAAGCCAGGGGAGAGAGCAGGACTGACATGCACTGGGTATCTTATTTATGAGTGCCTTGTGTCTCTGTAACTTTCCATCCTCTGAATTTACCTTAATGGTTTACATGCACGCCTCTCTTGCTCACTTAAATCATTACAGCAGTTCAGTGTATGATGGGTAGGATATGATTGGATAGCCTCTGTGGAGTTCTTTATTTTGTGCAGGGTGATAGGGCTGGGAGGGAAAACACAGATACGAAATAGGAAACAATGTCCGCTCTAATCCCAGGATAAACATTTAATGAGCAGCAAGGCCTTGGGTGGGCAGAGGAAGCTTTCACGTTGTTGTGGCAGAAACCTTCTCTCTTTTTCTGCAGACACATTGTACTCCATAAACTCTCTTAAAATACAGCCACTGTTAGTCTCCTTCACCCTTGAGACCACTGTAAACTCCAAACAAATGGCACTAAGGTTAGGTCTTTGAGAGTGTTTGCCTTATAGACTTCTGCAGCTCAGAAAGTTGTGAGTAGAATAATAACAATATGCGCACTGCACTTTTTTCAGAAAAAAAAGTGTTGTAAACCAAAACAAGCATAAAAGTAATTGTGACATTTTCACATAACTTAATGTCTGTTTTGCTACTCCCTATTGTCAACGAATATTACACAATAATGATTCAGCCTGAATCCAGTTCAACACTTTTACTCCTGGTGTCTGGTAGGTCTTTCCTGGGGGAAAAAATGGAAACAAACATCCTCTGCACAGGGAATCATGTTTTTTACATTTCAGCACACCGGTGCAGTTTGCTTGAAATAAATGAAAGAACTGGGTAGTTTCGCAAAGCCCTCATGGCTGAACAGTGCCACCTAAAGAAACTAAACTTCATCGACAGAAAATCCAAACAAAAAGACGTCACAGTACTGCACACCGTTTGATTGACGGGTGACCTCTGGGATTTGCAGTGCAGAAACATCACCAAAGATATCATCAGAATCAAGAGAGGAGGAACTTAACACTCAAAATGTCAGCATTGTGTATTACACATCAGGCCATGAAAGCACCACCTCCTGTTCGAGGGCCTTTGAACACATCGTCTGCTGTGACCGCCATCCTGGGTGCCGGCAGCATCCACTGTTGTGCATGAATGCATTAAATGAACAACATTCATTGAAAGCACTCGTGTTTTTGGCAAATGGTGAACTGAACACTTCAGTTTGCAACTGATGAACCTGAGCTGGGGTCTCATATGGCACCTGAGGCCAAGGGTTTACACCAACCGGCATGCAGCATGGCTAGTGCAAGTTCACACAATACAGCGGTTGAAGTCGATCCATATGAAAATTTGTATGAGTTTTGTGAAAAACTGGTACAGATTCAATTGGAAAAAAATCTCGCTTTTTGGTGCCAGACGGGTCTGAAAAAACAAGCCAGAGCGTCCGAACATCAGCATCGACACATCGAGTTGAAGCATCCGACCAGTCTTGGAAAATGTTTGCGAGTGAATGATCATAACAAGAAATCATTAAGAAAGGCTGAAACCATGCTAAGATCGATCTGTGTAGAGTTGCTCACGTGGTGGAGTGTGTACTATATGTTAAAGCTGAGTCCTGATCATCCTGGGTTCGAATCCAACCTCAGGGCATTTGCTGTATGTCATCCCCTCTCTCCCCTACCTGCCAATAAAGCAAAAATGCCAAAAAAAACTATCTATAGATCTATAAATCAATTAAAAAAAAAAGACCTGGTCTGTTATATGATACATTGTTTAAGCGGTAAAACATACATTCACATTGTCGTTTTCTAGTAATCTCTGTCTGTGATTCTATAGTCGTATACAGTGCTTAATTTAGCTTAAGGAGTGGGCAGTGGAAATGACTGGGAGCGGGGGATGGATGGAGGATGGAGGAGGTTCTACTAAAAAAAAAAGCATAGCTCAGATCAGCTCATTAAAAAAAAAAAAAAAAAAACTCAGTGCAG
>OMLB01021402.1:1633-16805 GCA_900302555.1 Myripristis jacobus
TTGGGGTGCGTTAGGTATGTTTGGTGGGACCCCCCAGCCGCCAACCTGAGGGGGCGGGGGCGAGGTGGCCATGGAGGCGGCCATGGGACTGCTGCCGCTGCCGAAGCTCTCGGACGCCTTCAGCCGGGAGAACATGGTCAACGCGTCGGGGAAGTTGGGGGGCGTCGCTGGTGTGTTGGCTGGGGTGCACATCTGAGGAGGGAGACACAGGACCATTAATGCTGTGGCAGAGAGCCTCATATCAGTGAGCTTTTTTCAAAATTCCCACTGAGGCTGGGTATTAGCAAGGCCATCACCATACAATATGAAGCACCATGCATTGGTCACAATACAATTTGGCCAATCAAGATGCGATTTTTTTTTCCCTGGAAATTGTGGACTCTAAGATATTTTTTAAAACCTTGAATTAGTAATAAAAATAAATTAATAAATAAAGCACAAAAAATTTAATAAGACATTCAGAATGTTCAGAATCTATATTTAAATATGTAGCCTAAATATAAAATTTGAAATTCATTAAAATTATTTAAATTCATAATTTAATTATTATTAAATTATTTACAAATTGCCATGACCCAGGTTTTCTGCAAAATAAATAAATAAATAAATAAAAATGAAATAAAAAAATGCATCTTCAACAGTCAAGGCAGGTTTTTACTTTTTAAGGAGAAGAGAATTTCTTCTTCCACTTAGGGTTCAGATGGTTAATTAAAAAAATTCCATTCCAATCTACTGTGCACTAACAAGTAAGTGTAACATTATATGAAAATGAAGTGCATAAACAATTCATATCGATACAAGGAGACAGACAATTGAGACAGTATAGCAAAAAATATCACCATAGCTACATCATTTTTTCACCACATCTATAATTCCTAATGAAATATTTCTACACATGCAGTCAATTGTCTAAAACTTTAACACTTAGATACATACTATCAATCTGTGATCTTCAACACCTGGGAGGCCAGATTTAGTAATGTACTGTAACTTAATTTGGCTTATCCACTTCCTCTTAACCTGCCTACTTCCACTTAAGTCAGTGATTTTTCTCACAGAATGATTTTCAGAGGCTCGTAGAGAGAGAGCTTCTGAACCTGTTGCATTCAGCTGTGGGTTACACATGTAGGTGGAGAAAGCGCTAGTGACAGCATAGAAAGAGCACGAGGGTTACCAGGCGAGGAAAAGTGAAAGCTTCGTCTCTTATTCAAAGTGCAAAATGTCTTAGAGCTGTATTTTGGTCTTCTGAGGCTACTGTAAGAGAAGAAACTGGCATTTCTGCCTCATTTACAACACATTTCTCCCTGTATGCTTGCTGAGAATTGGTTTAGAAAGAAGAAGGACTGAAACCAAAATATAATGTTATGATGTTTTAAATTCTTGAAACATTTTCCGCTATCAAACCCCTCTGCAGCTGTATGTTATATCCTGACACGTCACATCATATTTGCCCATTTATCCACAGCAATATGAAAACCTCACCACCAAACAACAAAGTAGTCCCTGAAATGTAAAGCACATAGCCAGTAAATGTCTTTAAACTATATTTTTGGGTGGATTTTCCCTTTAAAGATGACATACCGGGTAGCAGAACTGAACGGAATGCTAGGGGAATCCCAGGCGCTCCCCGAGGGATCCGCGGATGACATTATGGTCCCACCCACCCATCTGTCACATTGCAGTTCCTGACCTCTGTTTACATTCACTTCCTGTTTCATCTGCAGCGGTGTGGCCCCCATCACATCAAAAAAACCTGACTCTCCTGAGGAATGTGGTTGGTTAGACTGCAGCTCATCTCTCCTTGTGGACACATTTATACACACACACACACACATACACACACCAAGACACACACTCAAACTCCGGCACACAGCGCACCCCTGTCCCTCCTTCATGTGTCCCCTCGTACTCTGACCTGTTACGTCCCTCCATTGTGCCAGTAATGTTATCATTCTGCTGCCAGCAGTTCCTTTGGTAGCTCTCACACACACACACACACACACACACACTCTCTCTCACACACACACACACACACACACACACACGCATGCCAAAAACAACACCGTAATGTACCACTTTGCAGGTAATAGGCTGTGTGAACAACATGTTTGGCTGCTCAGAAATAGTTTGCATTCAAGCACACATCCTCTTCCTCATCCTCATCCTCCTCATCCTCACCCTCACAACATCTCACAGGCTTCCTCCTCTGTGCGTCCCCTTCCATGTGTGACCAGGAAAACAACGAACTAGTCCGCAGGCCTCAACTCTCAGAGGAAAGCAGGGGTGGAGGGCCGAGCTCAGCCAGGAGGCCTGCCTTCTAAAAATAAGGGCCGAGGTCGGGAGGCTAACGGGGACGGCACCTACATGGCAACGTAACCCTAAATCACAAAGCCCGGGCAGCACGACAGAGCGATCATGCGCCTCAGAGAGGTTATGAACCAAAGACATGAAATTAGATTATGATTTAATGAAAACTGTCACGGCAGGTTATGAGCTCACATCCAATTCAAAGCAGGACATCTTTATTAAACCCCATGTGACTGATTAAAAAGTAATCACATGGCTCCTATTTCACCCTCCGTCCGCATACATTAAGATGCATCCCACATTCAAACTAGCCAGGCATTTCTGAACCGCGTACACAAGGGTAAGAAATTCCTTTTTTTTCAGCTTGTTTTTGCTCCCTTCATCAGAACCTAGGGGCCACTCTGGTGCTTTTCAGGGTCATTTCTATTCAGCGTTTCAATGATACAATTGTACTACCTATCGGCAAATAAATACTCGATTTCAGAATTGACAGCAAATGTAGCAGAAGACAAAGATGCTTTTCTTCAATCTTTGCCCAACCAGATGATCTTCTACACTCCAGTGCTGAGTTTGAAAGGCTGAAATTTTGACTACTCAACAAAATATATACTGCAAAAGCAATACTCTTAAAAACTGAGGGCATTTTTCACCCCCTCACTTTTAATGGCATTGGTATAGTATGAATTCAAGGGCATTTTTGCCTCAAAGCCCCTGCTTATTTCTGACCCAGGTAAACAAAATTCCCCCTGCTGACAACTGAATTCAGAAACACAAGATGACCCTTTAGGCTAACTCACTCTATAGATGTGCAGGTTATGACACACAGCCTTTTACGTACAAGCAGCCTTCAGGAAAAAAAACAGAGTGACAGCAACACCATTCCTCCCCTGGGGGTGAAACCGGACCGCCTCGCCCCCTAAAACTGCTGCGTTGTGCAGGTCCTGGGGCTGGGCTGGGCCAGGCTGGGCCGGGCCGAGTGAGTCTCTCAGAGTGGCACAGTGTTATGAAAGGTGAGCGTGACCATGGTGCCCTCTGACAGGAAACGCTGGCTCATGTCTCTGAGGCTGTTTCCTGCGGTAAAGAGACACCCTGGAGCGCTGAGGTGACCTCCAAACAGTCCTTCCTGTTCTTGCCAAGCAAAAACTAAGGCTGGTGGTTGGGTTTCTTAAGCCTCATGATGAGGCAGGTCAGAGCCATTCAACTGGCAGCCCGCAGGCCAAATCTGGCCCACAGCAACTTTATCAGTGGTCCGCAGCATTATTTATAATATTCAGTATTTCCCCCCCTAGACTGCAGTCTTCTTTGCCTCTCTGCGGTGTGGTGAACAGTGATTCCCACAAAGGCTCTTCTGGAGGTGCAACAGCACAATGCTGGCACATGCACCACAAAATTAAAAAAAAAAGAAAGAAAGAAAGAAAGAATGATCAATGTAATGTAATACAATGCAATGTAAGAATTATGTCTGTTATTTAGCACTGAACCCTTGATCACTTCTTAATCAGAGATTTGAAATCTGATTTAAGATTTATTTAGGCCTACTTCATAGGGACAGTGCATAAGAACGATAATTTAAAATCAACATAAATATGCCTTCAGGCTAATTTTCATCTGTCGTCCTTGGGCAGGAACACATGACAGATCAGAAAACCTCATGCAAAGGTATGAAAACAAAACTACAACAAATGAAACACCCATCTGAAAAACGGCCCAGCTTGGAAACTAAGACAAAATGCAGAGGTCTGACATTTCACATCGTCCTCTGAGACCTTTGCATCTGACTTACTCATCCATAAACTCGATCATGCACAGATGAGTAAATACAAATACACACCTACAGCCAGCAAACTCATACAGAGACAGTGGAGGTTACACACTCTAATTCAGCTTCGCTGGCTTTTATTTGATTTTACAGCAGAAACAGTCAGGGCGAGAGACGCTGACGACAAAACACGAGTGCAAACACCAGGTTCGTGCCTCAAAAAGCAACCGGCCCACCTTCACACTCCCCCGGTCACGACACAACACAAGCCAACACACCTCTATGTGTGTGTCTGTGTGTTTGTGTGCGAGTGTGCATACCAGACCTTGGACAGAGTCAGCGACGCAGACGGCATCGACCCACAGGGAAGAGGATCTGAGTCCAAAGACATAGCATCTGTCTCCTGTGTCAGGCTGTCTTAACTGGGATCTGACCGCTTATCAAGACTCTCAGATAAAGGCAAAGCTGTCAGCGTTAACAGTCTGAAGCTCTATTGGCCAGTATTATGTGGGAAACTAATGTAATTTATGAACTACCCCTTGACCTCTGCGTTTCATGGAACACATTGACACAGCATAATGAAATAATGAGAAAGCATATTGCCCTGGATAAAATGGTAAGAGTTTTACAATTCAACAAATTCTTTTTTTTCGCAAAGCAGCCCCCAGACCTCTTCAAAGCATTACACTGCATCATTTAAAGTGGAATGGAGAAATTCACAACTGTTTTAGCACTGACAAACTGTGCTGCATCTTTTCACTGGGCTTCAACAGAGAAAGCCTTTTAAGCCTTGAAAATCCCAGCGGTTAAGCTCCTCAATACTAAAGCAATAGGTGAAATGTACGGTACAATTCTAAATGATGCCTTGTAATTAATAATAATTAAAAAACCAAAAAAAGTAAGTGAAGCCTCACTGAGATTAAATTTCCTTTGCAAGAACGTTCTGGCCAAGACGGCAGCATAACACAAGAAAACATCAGTTACAACAAGGACAACAAAAAGAGAACAAATAGATGCACAGGAACATCCACTTAGTGCACAAAAACAACTGATACAAAATACACCTAATTTAAAAACTCATATAGTCACAATATATTAAAACTGCACACAAAGCCACTGACCAAATCTCTTAAATTTCTTTTTTTTTTTAATTGAAACCAATCAAGGAATGAGGCAAAAAAAAAAAAAAAAAAAAAAAAAGCTGATCTGCTGCAATCACTTTTTTATGACAAAGAAATTACACCAAACACAAAATGAAGCTGAAATTACAGATTATTGCAAACATGCAAGTTTATGTGGAATTAAAATCTCTACAGTTATTACATTTTTTCTATATTTTCTAAAAACGCTTTTCTCAGGAGCCTCTTTCATTCAGGTGTCACGTTTTATTAGCTGAACCAAAAAGTAAATATTAACACCACAGAACTCTGAAGACCAGCAGAGTCAGAAAAGAGAGAGCACCTACAGGGGTCAAACTCTACATGAGTCCTACACAGAGATTTTAACTTGCTCTGGGGCAGATCTCTGAGGAAGCAGGTTACTGTTTTTTCTTTCTGCGTGTATTAAGCGGCCTAGTAGCAGATTAACTCTCTCTGCACTGAAGGAAGGACATATGGAAATACTGCAAGGGCTGCTGGGACGCTGCATGCAGACTGAGGCTCAAATCTGACAGGCTAAAGGGCGACTGTGGGGCACGTGAGCTGCCTCCAATCGCAGTGAGATAACATTTCACTTGAGAAACTGACACTGACTCACACACATACACGTGTCCACAAGAAATGCATCTACAGTACAGAGGTTTTTAACGGAGTCTGGGACATGCAATGAGAAGGAAAAGAAAATATTTTGAGGGCACAATTCACTAATTGGTGGCTATGAGCTAATAGTGCAGTATTCCTTTCTCTCGGGAGCAGACTGCGACTACAACAGATGTTTGTACCAGAGGTTCTTTGGGAGCAGATCTGCGTCCCTGTAAGGAAGCAGGTCCAGGCCTGTTGTCCAGACCAGACAACATTTGTCCTCAAGGATCCCTGGTGTGGACCTGCAGCAGGTTTGGCCCATCCCTGTATCTGCTTCCTGGTAAGGAAGCAGGTCCACGCTGGGAAGGAGGTCCGCGCCCGGAGATCCTTGGGGACAAACAGTGCCTGTTGCAGTCGAAGGGAGAAAGGGAGGAGTACTGCACACTCTCATGGCCACAAATTAACTAAAACGTGGGAACAAGTTAATTAAATTCTCAAAGTTAATCCTCAAGTTAATTCTCAAATTATGTTTTTTTTCTTCTCATTGCACTTCTTGGGCTCTGTAGGTTTTGCTCTTGTGCCACAAACCTCCAGCAGCCACATCTGGCAACATCATGGAGGTCCACTGGAGAACTGGCCATGTGCAAATAATGGATAAATATTTAACAGCCTGAAAAAGATTGCTGTGCTGTGTTGTGAGAGCTGGTCGATTCAGCCATTTTATAAGTAAAAGAGAACACTCTGATAAAGCAGATTTGTTATACAATGGTAACTCTGACACAGTACATTTGTTTATTTTATCCCTGGTCTCTACTCCAAAGCAGTGCTGAAACAACTGGTCAGAATCAGAAATACATTAATTACCCCCAAGGGGAAATTTAATCAATTTGTTGGTCAAAGGAAAATTAACTGATTATAATTTTGTAAACAACTGCTTTAACCTATTCCAGGTGTTTCCCTGCCACCTAATGAATGCTGGGAGAGGCTCTGCCTCTCCCATCAACAAGTGGACATGAATTATACCGCATGATGAGTGTGAGCTTTTTCTGAACTTTTGATATCATAATGCTGTAAAAGCATGGACACTGTTTATTTCACTGGATGAGAGATGGAAAGCATTTTTTGTCATGTAAGTTTACCACAAAGGCCTGCAAGTAAAACCTTCTTTGTCAGGGATTGAAAGCAGCACGGGGTGAGTACTTGATACAGATATCACACATAATGGGTGAGGCACTCTTTTAACCATGTCCACTGAGATGGCCAAGTTGTAAGCTTTGAAACAACATAAGCTGTTCCCAGCTGCCTGTTCTTGCCAACAATCTGAGGACCTCCAATATGGCAACCTGGAAGCTTTCTACTTGCTGTCACATACAGATATAAACACATAGACACTCAAACAGAGAACACACTATAGCTATCTATTTGCTCGGCCTCACAGAACATTTGCTGAAAATATACAGATGGAGAGACAGGGGGAAATAACAGACAACGTGAGGGAGACTGTGTTCAAAACAGAGCCAACAGAGAATGGTTGCCATGGGGACGGTTGTTATGAGGAGGGAGTAGAGATCTTTGGTTGACGGGACAGGGCTTGTGCAGGGCGTTCGACCGGCTCTGTGGTCACAGCGGCACGGCCCGTCCACCCTCTCTTCAAGTCTGTTTGCTAAGCCCTGCATGGGGAACGCATGGCCGCCTGGCTTCAACCACTCCAAACATGCCTGCCCCGGTCTGCGGTGAGGCTCCAAAAACCTTAAACACTCCCCTGTTTGTGTACATAAGGGTGTGTGTGCATGTGTGTGTGTGTTTGTCCACAAACAGAGATGAGCTGGAGTTATTTCTAGTCTAACCAACCGCATTCCTCAGAAATATCAAGTGTGCGTATGTGCCGAGATTGAAGAGACGCTTTCTATACCCTTAAATGCTTCTGTAGAGGCTCTAGTTACTTCCGCGACCCTGACTGACCTCCTCCATGTACTGTTTACTTGCGCGCTGCCACCCCTCGACACTTATAAACCATGCATTTGCATTCAAATTAATCTCATTTTGTTCACCTCACATCTCTTATTCAACTCATCTTCTTGCCAGCTATGTTTCCATCCAACTGTCAAGCAAATTTTAAGCAAACTTTGGAATGTGCCTTTCCATCAGCTGGGTTGAAGTAAATATACAGACAGCCAAAAGGGGAAAAAAATCCACATTCAAGGGAAAAATGAAGCATCTTACAAGAACTGACTAGAAGTTATTGTTTCTCTGTGTCAGACAAAGTTGGCCATGCTTTCATGAAAACAAAGAAATACAGTTTCTAATATTCTAATGCACCAACTAATGGGCAAACTGCCATGAGGGACACCTAATACATGAGAACGACTGCGGGCATAACATTTCTGGAGGGCCTGGTGGAGAGATAGTTTACAGGCAACATTTCAGCATGTCCACAGCCACTTTTAAATTGATGGGCAATGACACTGTGCCATGCACCAGGCTGATCATGCCAACAAGTCATTACTGTTTATTCAACAAGTGCGTTCCCATAGCTATTTATCATGTAGCTTGTTTATCAACAAAAAAAACTCCACTTCAACCAAGCCTCTAATCTATAGTTCATTGAATTTTGCAGTTTCCATTGAGCCTTTCTAATTCAATACATCATAATTAGCGTGAAAGCATCTGAATGGAAACCCGAATTGTTTTGCTCTATCAATCCCTCAACAGCAAGGACTGGTAGGAACATCTGATGTGTCTGTGTTTTCTCGTCCCTCCCTATCTTTCTCACACTTAACTCTCTCCATCCAGTGTCTGGCTGGTTGCTGTGGTCTTACAGTTCACACATCGTATGTCGGAGCTCTCAGGACCCTGAGCTGAGAGAACAGCAAGACACAAGAACCGCAGAGACACAGGCAGCTTGATGTCTTCGTCCTCACACTCCCAACTCACCAACACAGCTGAAAACTTCATATACAGAAAACAGAGGGTTTCCAGAGATCACAAAAGGTTCAGGAAACCACGGGCACGCTTTACATTCTGCCCTTCAAAATTCCTGAACTGAACACTAGCAATTCACAAAGTTTTCAAAAACAGATAACCATCAGTTTTTTTCTTAATACTTTTCTCTGCGTTGAAGACATATGCACAGGAACTCTGAAATTTAGGTGGGTGGCATCAAATAGGATTCTCCCCAGAAACTTCCATAGGCCAAGTGGCACCTAGGCATTTTTTAATAGGATAGTTAGCCTACATTACTTGCATGTTATCATTTAGATTCAGTAGTTAAGTATTTTCTGAAGTAACAGTATTTAGTGATCAAAAGTGACAGTAAAACAATCGTCGTCTTGCCTGGAATGTGTGAAGCATCAAAACTGAGCTACTGCTGGTTAGCAAATGGATCAGTTGCTATTACCACTTCAGTGTAGAATTTTTTTTTGTATTCAGCACAAGAGGAATGGTTGTTATTAGCTCTGTTAATTATCTGAATATATTTGTGAAAATGTCCAATGCATAGGCCAGGCAGGTGGTCCAAAAGCATGGGGAAAACACCTGAAATTGAAAGGAAGAAGCATTGATTGATAGGAAACAAAAAAAAAAAAAAAACTTCTCGAAGCTTGTTGGTGTGTCAGTATGGCTGAGGAGGCTGTTTAATGGTATGGAAAATACTGATGCTGATGTTGACTGGACAATGTGATGCCAGCCAGCTCATAACACTCTTTCCCACAACAAATTTGACAACCTGCAAAGCAACATTGCATCAGCAGCTACTACAAAACAAGACTAGGTGTCCATAGTGATGGCTGGCCCACACTGGCCATGCCTCCAGGCTTGCACACTTCAAAATGTTTAACTGGCAATTTGTTAAACCCCAGGGCAATGTGTGTTGCTGTTCCTCAGGCTGAGTTAAAGTAAAGAGTGTTATACATAATGTGTATTGGGACAGAAAGCACTAGCTTACCACACTTTTCCAGACTTTACTGCTAACCCAAACTTTTCAACACTGGAGGAATTATCCAAGACAAGACTTCAACTAAGCCCTGGATTTTGACTGGTGTTCAGTATAATGTGTGTGGATGGGGAAGGAGAATGTCACTGTCAAGCGGGTCATATCACTCTACAGCTAAAAGAATACACTATAAAATTCACTATATAAAATCTGACAACATGTGCAATCAGAGTAGATATACCAGCAACAACAGAGTTTAGGTGAATCAGGAGGTGAACTGGGAAAGAATAGAACAAGTTTTCCACATTTTCAGTCAATCCTCAAGCTTCTCAAGACCGGGAGATGGATAAACTGACTTTCCATAGTTTTTGTAAGTACCAAGTATGTATGGAAATCCTGGAATCATCGCTCCCTGCCACCGATGAATGAGAAACACATTGTTCAACACTAATTAAAAGCATTATTGTCGTGTCTGTCCGATGACAAGCCGGCTAACAACTCAACACCCTCATCTTGGGCCTGGGAGCGTCTAACAGCTAGTTTTCCAGCTCTGCCATTGGCACTGACCTCATAACACTTGGCTGGGTCAAAAAGGCACTTAACCTCTAACTGCTCCACTGGAGCCGCTAAACGGTGAACAGTGGAAGTCTGTAGCAGTACTGGGCAGCTCCCAGGTGTGAATGTGCTGAAATGAAGTGTGCAAGTTCAGTCAACCTTGCCTGATGAATAAAGAAAATGACAGGATGTGAGGAGACATATTTAAACTATAGACTACACCTCTTCTAACAAGCCTGCAGGGCTGGATGTGTGGGAGGATGTCTGAGGTCCACCAGCATCAGGCCTAGACTAGTCTAGGGTGTTCACACCAAGTATGTTTGGGGCATTTACTCTTCTAATTAGGTTTTGTTTGGGCAGGTGAGAACAATGGCATTTAAACATGGGTGCGCTGAAACTGAGGGCCTCGGCGTGTTTCCAAGAAAACTGCTGTGCAGTTTGTTGAGAGTAAGAAATGTAATCTGAACCAATCACAAGAAACAACTGCAAAATGCAAGGTTCAATGGGTACATGAGGACAGATGTTGACCTTATAGCCTGCAGTTACTCATGATTGGAAAATTGGATTTGTTTTCACTCCCCTTGACTACCCAAATCTCTAACCTTGCAAGAGGAGTGCAGATCTACACCTGGCAAATTTCCCCTGTTCTGGAGTAAAGACTACTCTAAGAGCTGAGCAAATTCATTCAGTGTGAACCTGAACAAACCAAATACAAAAGCGTAACAAAGACATAGGGCTGCACAATATGATAAAATACAGAGATTATTTTGGGAGTGATCATTTTTGCTTTAACTGAAAAAAGCAGGTACAACAAGGATGATGTGATTTTTGCTGGGGTCTGCACCAAACCCTCAGATTTTTTTTTTTTTTTTTTTTTTTTTTACATTTGTATATGATTTGTAGGCCCGGATATCTCTGTAGCTCCACATTATTTCATTTTAATGGTATACTGTCACATTTAACCTTTATCAAAAAATTGCAGCTCCTGCAATTTGATATACCACTTATCTACAGTGTGATTTCAAGACAATTTTGAATAATTGTGCAGTCCTACAAAGAATACTTGGTGGGGCCGTGAGAGAAAAAAATGGAAATATACGGCAGACCAAGGAAAGTATCTGATAGACAGAAGCCAGGGAGCGAGAGGGGCAGACAGAATGAAAGAGGCAATATTAACAGAAAGCCAGATGGAGGAACAGGGAAAGCCACGGGCAAAAACAAAAAGCTGCAATGACTTGGGTACTGTATAAGGAAGGCTAAAATACAAGACAGAGGGTTGGGTGAGTAGCCCTGAGAGGCACTAACTGTACATGATGCTGCCTGCCTGTTAAATGTTTAAAGAGGGAGTGTTCCTCCAGTGTGTATGTAGCCTGGCAGGTTAGCACTGCTTCTTTGTTGTGGAGCTGCAGCTCTGCAGTCAGATCCTGATGCAACCGTGACCTGTTACTCACAAGTTTATCACTGCAGCATGCCAACCATGATAACACATACAGTAATAACAGGTCACTGAAGAGCTGCATTCCACAGTGCAGGAACAGGCAGGTTTCAGAGAGCCAAATTTGAGACTTATTAAGACCTTCTGATAAGAGGCGCCTACTAAAAAGTGGCATTTTCAAATGTATTTTAGTACTGTGAAGTAACTGTGAAGAAGTCAGATGTGCAGTCATAACCATTTTGCCATAGTTGCTAACCAGGGAAAAATTCATTTTCAACAGCATTTTCGATTTAGGACTAAAGTGAAATCAACCAGTCTGAGCTAGAGAACAGGGTGTAGCCTGACAATCAGAGCAGTGGCTCATTCTGCTTTGCTGCTAAGTCACCAATACAGCATATGAATTTCTGGGTATAAGAGAGGCACTGCTGTATAGATTATTAAAAACATTTTTAAATTTCAATCTTAACTGTAAATGGGAAAAGCACCTCCCTTTAATAAGATCTGGAATTGAATTTAAGACCAATTTAAAAACCAAAATAAATACACAAAGCTGGCAAACCATCCTCTTTACGACTGAACATGACAGCTAATAAAAAGATCTAAAACTTTTAAAGAGCATTACAAGAAAAAGGGCAACAGGAAATTAATGTTAAGGGACATGAGGACCAATTGCTCTTTGTAAAGCAGACACAATGCCTGTTTTGTATTAGTGGACAAAAAACCCATCAGTACATGGTGAAAATATAAGCTCTTAATTAACTGTTTAAAATGTTTTATTACCTTTCAGGAGGTTAAATTTAGATTAGTAGATAGGCTTTTTTTAGATGTAGCCTACAGACTCCCGGTACCAAAATGAGATTTCATCTTTTAGGGAAAAAGTAAGGGTTGACAAAATTAAAAACAATAGCTAACTTAAATGTCTGATTGACAAAATAACACTTCTATGTACTAGATCTCCCATATTTTAGACATATCAGCTGAATTATGATTTTTCCAGAAGCATTTTGAAAGGTAACTTCTCAAATAATATAGTCTTTAGCTTACATAAGCAGACTGCAACTTCACTAAGGGCAAAAAAACGAAACAAAACAACAGGACCTCCGTCTGTCTGCCTACATGCTATACCAGTCATGTGAGGAAAATTTACATTTCTCTCTGCATTTATCAGGAGGCAGTGGAGGCTTAGCATTAGCTGGTTCGCTATCACAAAGTGTCACCACATCCAGCACAATCTCATCAAACCTAAACCAGACCAGCAACTCTCTCCTTCTGCATTTCAGATCCTGTCACTGTGACAAAGTTCATAGACACCGAGGTGAAACTCGGCTGTGATGGGAGTGGTCCGAAGTCACGTTTAGCTAGATGTTTCTTTCCCACACAAAATAAAGCCGGATGACAGGTGCTGCTGAACACTAAAGTAAACTAAGCGACCCCTCCCAATGACTCCTAGCAGCTGAGCCCCTGAGCCTGTGTGTGTGTCTGTGTCTGTGTGTGCTTGAGAGTGTGAGTGTGTGTGTATTGTACACCCTTGTGCGCGTGGTAGGATTAATGCTCCCCCGGGACTCAGTTTATCATTAGCCAGGCTGTGCTGTGTTGGTGTGTGTAATCTGGCACTTTATGACATACAGTTTCAGAGGGAAAAGGAGAAAGACAAAAACATAGAAAGGGACATGAGGAAGAAAAAATAAAAAGACAGAAACAGGCAGTGAGAGCAGCAGTGGGCAGAAGACAGTAGGGAAACGGGACTGAGCGGAGTGTGTATGAGGGTTTGTGCCGATCAAACAACAAGGTACTGTTTGAACCAACAGCACACACTGCGCTGCTCAAAACAATGGCTAAAAGGCTAACAATAGGTGTCCAGCAGCCCACTCATATCTAGAAAAAGGAGTTTGGCCTCATGGTTGGCAACAGACGCTGCCAACAGAAACTACCAGGCCAAGGGTCAACGGGAGGTGGAACAGACAAAAACTACAACACAAATACTCAGAGTCGGCCTGTAAAAAGATATCTCAAAATCTCCTCAAGGCAGCTGGAAATGTCCCAAAACTGATAAAGTTGCATTTTTTCCAGTTCACATGGGTATGAAGTACAAAATGCCAGCTTTGTATCTGAATCCTCAAACTGAAAATCGACAGTGCTGCCACTTGCCTGGACAGTGAGTCTCAAAGTAATTCACCTGACACAACTGTCATAGTGTTTGTGTTTGTTAAGTATTTGTTGTCATTCCTGATCCCTAATTCACTTTCAAACTTGATGAACTTGACTTGTATTTAGATATGATTTGCTTGCAAAAACCTATTGAAAATATTCAAGTTGAACCTGTTCTGAGGTTTACTGGTAAGGGACTTTTAACAGAAACACATTTTGGGGAAGGAAACTAATTTTTTGTGCGTACAGGCGACAGTTGGCTGGTGTTTCCCCAAACAATTCCCCTGCCACCATCACACTCTCACTGGCCAAAGAGGTTTTTGTAGTGAAAAGGAACCTGCAGAGGACAGCTGGTTAACTGCCAAAGTGGCTGATAAGTGGTGAAATTTCCAGAGTAAAGATTTAGTTGTAGCTGAATTTGATTCAGGCCCTATATTTAGAGTACAGGAAAGTTAGAATGTGTCCCCAATCTTATTTCACCAAAAAAGCCATATCGGAACTGATCAGCAATGTTTAGCCTTAACACCGTAAGGGATGTTAAATCAAACAGTCTACTAATGGGTTGCTAGACTAAAACCTGGGCAGACTACTAAATGAGCCTAAACAAATGCATGCAAAGTAAAAGCCTGGTTGCAAAGAAATATAGTTTGGGTCCCCAGTGAAAAAGATTGTGAACTTTTGAACTGTTTCACCTACAGACGGACAAGAGGAAAAGATCCAACAGGAACTAGTAAGGAGTCATAGGATACGAATGTTAGTAGGGAAAACCGGAAAGGGAATAAATGAGAGAGGGGAAGGTGGCACAGGAATAGCAGGACTAGGTAGCAGCAGAGGGGAAAAAAAAGGTATCAGCAGAGGAGTCAGCTGATCTGAGCCCAGCTACTGCTAACCAAAGAAAACAGGCCAGGGACACACAATGTGACAACGCTCTCTTTATCCAACACACAATATGCCCATGTGCTGCTTGCAGTTCCTCAGCCACAGGCCTTACCCTACTGTGTGTGTGTGTGTGTGTGTGTGTGTGTCCGCTCATTGACTTCAAGTATCTGTGTGAAACCCAATCTAACTCCACTGCTCATAAACACATCTGGTCCCTGCAGCCATCCCACATGGATTCCCACTCCCTGCATCCCCTGAGCCAACGTTCCTGTGTATGTGTGTGTGTGTGTGTGTGTGTGTGTGTGTGTGTGTGTGGTTAGGGTTCTGGGAAGCGTTGCTCCTGGAAACATGCAGGGCAACACGCTGGAACATGCTGAGTGCAGGCCAAGCCTCTTCAGATGTGGCTCGCTGCCTGGCAT
>OMLB01021403.1:0-11104 GCA_900302555.1 Myripristis jacobus
TGAGGTGCGCCGAGATGGGAGTGGCGGTGCAGCGGGGGGAGGTGTCGACAGATTTAGCCTGGCACAGTGACAGTTTTGTGCCAAAAGGCTTCGCCGAGGGGCGGCAAAAGCTCGCCATCTGAAACCACGTCTACTTTCAGCGCAAGGCGCAGCGTGGCCGGCACAGTGGAAGTTTGGCTGGCTGGCGCACATCACCGAAACCTCACAATCAGCACAAACGGTGCCAGTCTCCTTTGATCTGACATCAGTTGTGACGGGACAGATGATATGGAGATATATGTATGTGCTGATTGTGATCGTAGCATTTAATAGTGGTTTTTGTCGGTATTTATTGCATTGTTCATGTGCCTGACATTCCGGAAGCCTGCCTGTGAGGTTTTGGTGACGTGTACGCACTGCTCGTCGGTCTCCGCTTTCTCGCCCGTCTCCTGGACTCATTTGATTGGTTAAAGTGAATCGGCTGTGTCAAACCCACTCCACGCCTTCTCTCCACCCTTGCGCCGGTAGGAGGACCACTTGCGCCAAGGCGCACGGCATGCCAAACTTGCAAAATCCACTTGGCCACACCCAGCACGCCTGGCACAACTGCGCCAAACACGCAGCTGCGCCGGTCTGCGAAACTAGAGCCCATGGTCTCTGGGAAGTGCAGTGCAGAAAAACCACAGCAGTGAAGACTTAGCACCAATGACAGGGACAAAAAGGGAAAAAAGGATCTTGAGAATAACCACCTTCACCTTAACCCTTAACCTCACTTAACCCCCAACTCAAACCCTACTCTTGAAAGTCCCTTGAAGAAGTCAGGAGTGGCCAAAATTACACTTTGCAAACAAGTCCTAACTCTGAAGATTTAAAACTCCCCATAAGTTCACCCACTGGTTCTCACTAAGATAGAAATGAAAGAACACACACAGACCCTGCCACTTGCTTAATCTTTACTGGCTCTCCACTGCAGGTCTCATTAACTTGTGGGAAGGAAAGATGGCCTTTTCTTTCTCTCGCTCCTGTGTTATCCCTGAATCTCTCATTTGCTCTCATCTCTATCCATCTAACTCTCTTTCTCCTTCTCGCTCTCTCCCTCTCCCTCGCTCTTGTAAACAGTTCAGTGATACTGAGTGTGTCTTATGGCTCTGCTCCTCTCACGAACTCCCAGAGCACTGGGGGAATTTCTCACAGCGCTCAAGTTCAAAAGGATAATTCAAATTCCAAAAGGAGCCAAAGTTAAAATCCAACCTTTTACTGCATTTTTTTTGCTGCATTGCTCCTGCTGCATTTTTTTTACTTGTTGCTCGCCCCCTAGGGAGAATTTTATGTCTATAGATGTGATCATGGGATCCATAAACCTCAATAATCTCAAATATCCTCAAAATGATGTGAGTATGAGTATCTTCAGTCTTCATGCAACCGATTCAAAACCTTTGAGGAACTTTTGATTACATATCATCAGGAAGCAGCTGGTCAAAAATGAGACTTCATGTAATAACTTCCTCATTGAAAACAGATGGATATGAAACCAGACACTCAAATGTTCAATTTTACAATTAAAATCCATTTTGGACACACTGCCACCATCCATCATTCAGCTTTTGGCAGAAATGCTTTTTTTAGCGTCCATGTGGCCTCTAGCATGCCAAGATCATTTTTAAATAACACATCAAACAAATCCAACAAAATCAGTTCAAAGTGGATTTTAGCAGCAACATTGGCTGATCTTCACAAATATCTGTTTTGCATGCTTAAGAAGAAAGCAGTCACATCAGATTCTCTCTTTGACCAGCTGCTTTTCATTGTGAAGATTTCCTCAAGTTTGGAGTGGGTCATGTTTGGCTTCAAGATGCAAGTTACAGTTGGAGACAATTAGTGCAACCAGATATTCATGCGACCAAATGTATTAGTTTCACAAGGGTTGTGGTCAAAGTCAAACTAATCTGTGATTGCCAGGTGGTGATTGTCAGGATTCCCTTGCTCCAGAGAAGATGATCTTGAACTGCCACAAAAAAAGATGGAAGAGATTAAGCATCCAATGGCAATTCCTACCTCCATCAGCTGCCACACTGTTGTAAAGTACATCTGGAGATCTTTGAAATACCTGGGCCGCTGAAGAACTCCATAGTGAAGTCATTGAGTTGGTGAGGTACAGATGTGTTTGCCAGGTGTGGCCACATGAGGTGCAGGTCAATTTTCAGGAGCTTCTCCAGTTCTCGTGGACTCTCTCAGCCTGTCAGTGTCGGCCCCGATTGCTCACAGGCTCATTCATATTTTATCTTTATTCCTTCTAAGACACTACCTTCCAAGGCTCTGTCTAAGGCTGCTTATCAGCTCATCTGCCTGTCAGTTCATCATTCAGAGGACAAATCAGAGTCTCTGCCTCTAACTCATCTAGTTGTCTATTTATACCTCATTCATCTTGTCTGTGCTGTCATTTCAGATCTTACTCATTGTGTGCCCCTCCACCTTCCCTCTGCCACCAAAGTAAAGGTTCTGGGGGGGAAGAATCCCACAGCCATTCTCAAGTGATCATCTTCTTCCCTTTCAAATCATGCTGCCATCCAAGGGAGCCTACCTCCACAATCTTTTGCTCAATAAATGTCCCATTTTGCTCAGCAAGTCTCTTGTTTTGTTCTCTATAACAAGTCTGATTGAACTGGCTGACAGCATTGGAGTTTTGATCTTTGGGAGTGGACAGTGCAACAGCTGTTTGCCACTCAGACGGGACTCAGGTCTACCAGGCAGTGCTACAGGATCTTCAGCATGCAAGGGCAGTTCTTGTAGAGCTTGAAAGGTATCTTGTACAAACCTGGTGCTAAAGCTGACCTTGCCTTTCTGATGTCCTCACTGACTTCTCAGGGCTTAAGGAAATATGCCAGGTTGTAGGGTTAGAACCTGAAACATACCCTGGTCATCCAAGGAGTGGGGGAGGGAGGGGCGTTCCTGGTTCTTTCCTCTCAGATTAATGGTGTCACAAAAAAAATTTTATACTGAAAATTGACCAATTTTAAGATATGGAATATTGGCAAAGAATACTATCAGCAACTTTGATGCAAAAATGTAAGTATTGGCTCTCATATATGATATTCCAAAGCAGTGCATTTATGGCTTACATTAGGCATATGATTCTCATGTGTATGTTTGTGCATGAGCCTGCATGGATCTGATAAATGCGCCCATTTGTCCCCTTAATTTGTGTGAAATAAATGAACGCAGCTGAGTGTGACTGTGGCGGCCTTTTCTGCCTCCAGAGAAAAGCCTGATTGAAAATTAACTGTGGAGTGACAAAAAGAGGTTATCACTGCACTATGTGACTGGAAGGGTGAAAGAGAACGAGAGACAGAGAGAGAGAGAGAGAGAGAGAGAGAGAGACCGAGGGAAATGCAATGGTCTTGCCTGAGACTCACCAAATGTCAAGTATCACCAGCTATTTCATGCCCGGAGCACCTGCCAGGAACAGTGAGTGTGTATGTGTGTGTCTGCCAATCTGTGTTATATCACTTTGCTCTCTACCGCTGTCCTCATCATTTCCTCCTGCTCCTCTCCTCTCCTCTTCCATATCATTCATCCTCTTTCCCCCTCCTCTACTTCTCCTCTCCATCCTCCTCTCCTTTGTTTGCTACATGCAGTATCCATGTTAACAAATCATTTTGAATACTATTTTTAGTTTTTTTTTAAAGAAAAAATGTCTACAATGAAGTAATTTCATCTGTTAAAAAAACTGAACCACATGAAACTACATCGAAAATACAGCATAAAACACATTGAAAGAAATTAACATTCTATGATTGACTAGGATATATGATTTTGCAGTGTTCCTCCTCCTCTTCTCCTATTTATGTCTTTAAGCATGCAATGGAGCGTGGCCCATTACCATACTGAGGAATATGCAGGAGAGAAAGCAGATATTTCACAGTGGTATACAGCATTTTCACATTTCAGCGCACACACCTGCATAGGAGTTAAGGGGCGGTTGATGTTCAGCATTAGCTGCCTTAGGGATCCTGTGTCACCCCTGGCATTCAGGATAGTTGTATTAAAGTGTGCCTGTAACTGACATCACACTGCACTTTTGATATACTTGGCAAGAACATGGTGTGTGTGTGTGTGTGTGTGTGTGTGTGTGTGGTGTGTGTGTGTGTGTGTGTGTGTGTGTGTGTGTGAGAGAGAGAGAGAGAGAGAGAGAGAGAGAGAAATGTCTATTTTTGCTGGGAAAACAAAAATAGACAGGGAAAATAATCCGCTGATAGTTGACACCTTTCACTATAATTTTAGTCTCTATACCTGTAGAATACGTCATGAACATGAAAACTATATACTTTTTTAAAGTATTTTGCATGGAGAAAGTGGAGGCTACATGTGTACTATATAGTTTTATACAATTATAGCTTAATCATATTATGTTCATAATTTAGCAGACTGCCAATAATCTGCTGTTTGTTCTTGCTACTGCCACTCCCTCTCTTCATTCACTCTGTAGCTTGCTCAACCACCACTGCCTCTCTCACTCTTTCTCATCTGAAACCAGAAATGACCTGACCAGAGTTCATATAGTTTTGTATTTTTTTTATTAGTTTATATTTCTATTGAATTTCTATTTAATTCAGTTCAGTTAAGTTTCATAATGCTAATGCTAAAGATATTTTCTGTAGACTTTATTTTATTTCAGTTAGTTTTATAAGAAAACATGTAGGTTTTTTTTCTGAAGTCTAGTTTTTATTTTTATTTCAGTATTTCACACCTAATTTTAGTTTTTAGTTTAATTTTAGTTAACAATAACAACCTTGGACGTGACTGTGGTTTTCTGGAACAAGAGTGAAGGCAGAGCTACTAGACTGCGACTATTAGCAAATCCTGTCTTTATGGAAAGTGCACGTTCATATTAGACTTGCACTCCTGCAAGGGTCTGCTGACTGACATGCTAAATGTTTTTATTAGGTAGATTTGTTAGCTTGAGCCCTGCATATTAAAACCTTTTTTTTTCATATTCCATGTTTAATAAACTTGGGTGCAACGCAAAAGTCTAATGATGACATGGAAAACGCTGCTTTCTTTGTCCTGTGTGCGTATAACTGTCTGCACCTAATCTCACATACTACTGGGCCTATCAGCCTAATAGTTTTTTATACAGTTATGACTGTATAATCCCAGACCGTGGTTGCAGTGGATCAAAATGTTTGCATAAAAGTGAAAAACCAGCTGAGGTCATTGAAAAATGTGTGCTCATAATGTCCTTTGATGTTGCTAACTCAAATTATCTCCACTACTAGTACAAGTGTGTCCCATTTTTCCCATTGATGTGCACAAAAGACAAAAGTTGCCTTGCTGAACCTTCCAGCTTGCCGTACTAGTCTGCTTTGTCTGCTCTGAGGTTTTCCCCGCCTGATGATTGCAAAGACATAACCATGTCAGCATGGCAGAGTCCACCATCTGTATTTTATTGACTATCTTTGTTTCATCCCATAATACCAGTGTGATATTTCAGAAAGAATGTTTACGGACTAAACTGAATTTGTTAACCCAGAGTTAAGGGAAAAAAGATTTTCATTTCCAAGAAATGAGATTAGATGAACTTTAGGTCAGTTACCATGGTAACTTGGAAGCTAACCTGCTCGGTAGCAGCTTTATTTGAACTAACCTAGTGAGAAAACTTGTTGAGCATACAGCATTTCACCTGGGAGATAGTTGTCAAGGACATGGTGCACACTTTTTTTTTTGGCAATCTGTACACATTGAAGCCTGTATAATTATTTGCAGTAACCAGTTTCTTAGTTGAAAAATGATAGTCTGGCTTAGTTTGGTAAGAAATTGACAACTCTGGTTTCTCTCATTTGCATTTTCAAGGAGAAAATAATTTTATATTTGCTTCCATGTCAAAACAGATAGTATATAGTTTGGTTAATTTCACCTGTAATTTTGTTTGTTTCTCAAATTAATCCTTACTCATTTTCTCCGCCCTGTCTGCTGTCTACACTGCCATCACTGAGTCCATCCTCACCTCCTCCATCATCGACTGGTGCACTAGTGCCCCTGCCAAAGATAAGAGCAGATTGAAGCGCATCATCTGCTCTGGCTAGAGGGTGATTGGCTGCAGTCTGCCATCCCTCCAGGACCTGCATGCCTCCAGGACTCTGAGGTGAATGGATGGATGACTGGATTCTGACTGACCTTCTCACCCTGGCCATGGATTCAAAACACTCACCCTCTGGCAAGAAGCTAAGGGCTATAAAAAACAGAACCTCGTGCCACAAAAAGAGCTCCTTCCCTATGGGTCTGCCATTTCGGGTTTACCCAACTCCGGGTACAGTGTTACATTTTGGGTTTGTTAAACCACCTTCCTGAAATACCCCCTCCCGATTGAAGCTGAGAACACTCTCAGTCAGGGATTTGTACAAGGTTTAGTTTCTGGCGTTAATAGCCCTCAGTTTCCTGGGAGCTACACTTTGTCTTGTCCGGATCAAATCCACACTATCTGAAAAAGGAGATTTTGTTCTCACTTACAATTTGCAGATATTTGAAGTGAGTGTTACTCCTCTGCTGCTCCACTACTTGGCTTTTCATGCTCAGAGGCGTGAAAGCAGGGCTGGCGTCTCCCATCTCCATTTTGCCTCTTCGGCACAGCTCTTTGGTCTTGGTGGAATTTAAATCCAGGATCAAACCATGAGAGGCTGTAGATCTACTGAGCAGATGTTGTCCCAATGCCACATTGGAGACAAACATATCCATCATGTCATCCACAGATTTAATAAGGGAGAGGGTACTGATGTTACACTTCATTTGTATACATTGTCATACTTAGATATGGCTTCCAAACTGATTTTGCACCAATTTTTGTTTGATCTTAACCATATATTCACAGCAAAAACTACAAATGAATTAATGATTGAACTGACCACTGAATGCATATGTTCATGTATGCTTAATAAGGGGCCACTTTCCATGCTTTTCAAGCCTCCCTTTCCCCCATCATTGTTCTCACTTGCCTCTCTACCTTCTCTTTCCCTGACCAGTTGTTCATTTTAATGAAGTGTATAATGAAGTTTCATGGCCTTGTGCCATATGAGAGGGAGATGGTGATGGGGGAGGGCCACTTCACGCTGGGTCAAGGACGTAGACCCCATGATTTAAATTGGAACCAGGTGGCAAAATGCCATAAGGTGCCAGAAAGACAGCCGTGACTGGGCAATGTGATGCAGAAACGCATCTCTTCAGTGGATGGAGAAACAGAGTGTGGAAGGGAAGACAGCTCAGGGATAAAATGAAATAGAGAGAGATGAAAATAGACTTTGAATGAGGAATAAGTAGATAAGAGTGTATACTTGCCTGTGTAATTGAAGCTCAATGCCAGCTAAATCAATGACATCAGCAAAAAAGCCCAGCATTATAGCCAATTATATTTTACTTTAGCAACTTTAGAAACTCATCTCTCCACCATTCCATCCCCCCCTTTGTAGTGACGCAGCATGCATCTTCTGTGTGACTGCAGCTTCCAAGTGGCCTTTTATTGTGCTCTATCAATCATTCATGGAGAGCACCAAAATGGACATTGATTTATATAAACTGTCAAGAAGTATTACCTTAACCCTGAAATATGCTGCAATCAGGACAAATTAGAGAAAAAGCCAGAGAAAGAAATGGGATTTATAACTGGAACAGACAAAAGCAAAATTTGACGAGCACTTTGAAGCACCTGAAGTCTAGAGATGAACAGAAGCTTTTATGAATAAAAAATCAGTTGTATTGACAGTTGTAAATCAGGATGGCATCTCTAATGTTGAGGTATAGCGCTTGACAGTTCATGTGCATTAACCTCCTCCAGAAGTTGCCGCAGAAGTGGTATTCATCATCTTGGAAGATGGGTACCTGAAATACTGTGTGTCAACTTTTTATAGTGGTAAATCTGTAGGAAACATTATTTTTTGCTGTTGTTTTTTAGTCACCTATTTATTTATTTAGAATGAATAAGGGTTAGAACATTATATTTATGTCTCATAAGTTGTTGCAGCAATTTTTATGTTGATACCATTTATTACACAGATTTGGTGTAAAAGTTGACAGTTTTATACCACATGACAATTAATAACAAATAGTCAAAAATCTCTCCAAAATACCACATTAGAATACTAAAAGCTTGAGGAAGACCATAGAAAAATCCATGCTGTGATTAGGTATCAAAACTCTTGACATTTGGGGGTTTCTGTAAGAGTTGCATTTTTCAGCGATTGGATGGCAAACACCTCTGTCTGGAAATTCCAACTTCTTGCCAGTATACCTGGAAAATCAGATATCCTCTGAACGTTCTAGGTCTCTAGTTTGTGGTTGTAAAGTTTCATGAGGCTGTGGTCATAATGGGTCTAAAATGGTCTCACTCCAATAAAATGGCTGCTATGGGGGCTAACATCCTCATCCATGAATAAAATTGTTCTCGTTGAATCCACAAGAGTCTCAGCTTTCCACTCAAAATCAATTCATGCAACTACAAGACTGTTCACAAATACACCATTTTACAACAGGCCAAAAGAACACATAGGATTAGCATTGCATGGGCAAAGCGGAGACCCATAGGTACCCATAACACCCATTTTCACTCAGATATCTTGAGGTCAGAGGTGAAGAGACACCTTTAAAAATGGCCATGCCAGTTTTACCATCGCCAACATTTTTTGCCTAACTTTTAAGCAAGCAAAACTGAACAGGTTGTAGCCTCTAAAAGACAATGTGTCGGCCAAGGCTGCCAGCATCCACAGTGGAATTAAATCCGATGTCAAATCCGATGTACATCATAAATAAAGGTCCAATGGCACAATTTTCACAGCATGAATAGCAGGTAAACACAGGTGTTATGAATGACTTTATTCAAGGTTGTGTTCCATACAGGTCTACTGGAGCCAGGGTTATGGTGTTGTCCAATCTGGTTCAGCGGAAAGAATCTGAAACTGAACCGTAAATTAGTAACACCTGCATTTACCTGCTATATCATGTCAAAATGGCTGCTGTGAAAAGAGATGTTAGTCAGTATCATGTAAAGGAAGCAGCAGCGGCCTAGACTTGGTTAACCCAGACTCATTCCAAGGATGTCATATGTCAACACGAATACCATTGTGTCACCTAACTGAAGGTAGGGAATACTGTTGAACAGCCTAACTATAGTCCTACTTTTGCATCATCAAATCCAAAAATAATAACTTTACAACTACAAATTGATGGCGTCAAATGGCTAGAGGAAAAACAAAAATCTTCATGTGGCCACAAATTGTGCTTACAATTAAACTCCTTCGCTTGAAAGCCATGTTTAATGATATGCACAACAGAAATCTCAGGGCATCCAGTACTGCCACAAGAGGTTTAAAGACCTTGCCCATTGTCTTCATGACATCAGATATTTTCAAAACAGAAACAGATGTATGATTACTCCAGCAGGCATGAGTCTCACTGTGCAGCAGGTCTATACTTATTAATTACTCTTATTTTACCAACTAAACCAATGAGTTAGTTGGGAGGCCTGTTTGAAATCACTGGACAGAGTGTAGTTACACCTGCTACATAGATGTCGCTCATACATCATTGAACCACTGTAGGAAGACTTTTTAAAATGACTCAAGTCGCGAAATCACAGGAGGTAGGGCTTAAACATGAGGTTCAACTGAAGGCCCAGAGCATCACAGTACAGATGCACACCTATAAAGCAATGCCATGGGATTTGACAAAATGTCAACATATGATGCACCGAGTTTGAAAATGTGTTGAAATATCGAGTGTCAGATGAGCCAATGAGGTTTGGGGTGGATTCTCCATCACATAGTAAATATTATATTGCTTATTTATGTTAATCCATGGTAGTCTGTTAATCTCTGGGCTTCTTAAACATTGTAATGTGGACAAAGAGCTTGCGCTGTCATTCAATACAGACACACACACACACACACACACACACACACACACACACACACACAGAATATACATATATAAAGTAGCATTGACACATAGATCAGCACACATTATCACACAATGGAGTCAACCTCTCTCTCTCTCTCTCTCGTCTTTCTCACACATACACACACATACACCTACACACACATACATACACTCTTAAGCATTACAAGTGTGCATATAATATCAGGTAGGAAGGAGACAGAGCAAATACAGATAAGGGCTCAGATTATGAAAGACAAACAGTCAAACACTGGGACAGCTACAGTCACTGTCAGTACAGTTGCAGTAAAGGAGTTCTATTAAAATATGTAAACACTCCAAAAACTCCTAAGGCGGATAAAAGACACACACACAAAAAAGAACCTTTTCCTACTTGTAATGTCAAAGAAATAGAAAATGCCAAGCGGGCTGTAAATGTAAGATAAAAAAAAGTAAGGTATTTAATCCAAAGAGAAAACTCCGTCACTATGTGGACTGTTGTCAGTTACTTGCTGGGTTCTTATCACAGTATTTTTGTGAGTTATGAATGAGAAAAGCTGGTTGGAATCAACTAAATTTCATTTTTTGAGGGGATAAATTATCTGCCAAATAGTTTTTGCAATGCATGTATTTTTTGATTTCGTTCCTTAAACCCAGTCAGTGGAAACACACCCAATTCACTTTTTAATTTTAAGAACATCTCTAAAGTTGTCTTAACATTTCAGTCAGACAGAAATATAGCTATTATCTGTCATTAGAGCACAAAGCACAGAGAAAGGAAGAGAGAAGGAGCGGTGATCTGCTCCTTGACATCTGTGCCAGTCTGCTGAGGAAATATCAAGCAAGCCTGTCTGCCTGTTTTGATTGCAGGGTTTAAAAACTGCCTTTTTTTGAGTTCCTTCTGACTCTTTGCAACTGCAGCGCCTTTGCTGGCTTGTTCATTGTTAAAATAGCTCTGTCACGATAAAATAGACATTTAATCTGAGGTAAAAAAGAAGGCTTATTGTTCCCTGGTGTCTTGTTCTGTGTTGTTGAGGAAAGAAATTCAACATTCTGACATAAGCCTCTTGTGGTGTATGAGAGAATAATACAGATAGCATCAGTGTCTGTGACAAAGACAGGGAGCGAGAGAGGAGGAACAGCAGAGAGAGATAGGGAGGTGGACAGAGAGAACGGCAGTGAGAGTAAAAAAAAAAAAAAAAAAAAA
>OMLB01021403.1:12680-34139 GCA_900302555.1 Myripristis jacobus
AATTCTGAAATGATTTATCTTGGTCTCATTTTTTTACATGACAAAAACCTGGCATTTTAAGAGGGGTGTGTAGACTTTTTATATCCACTGTATCCTTCTCTCTCAGCCTCTTAGTGGTAACTGGAACTAGGTCATGCAGTTAATGAAGGCCTCCAGTGTCTCTTGGTATCAGGAATTATCACACCACAGGTGACCAACAAATCAACCAGTCACCTCACTGATATGGCACGCAAAGCCACCGATGACAGCAGTCCAAAAGAGCAGCAGAATTGCACAACAGCATGCAATAGATTACATTTTCCAAAACAACAGGCTTTTCCTTGTAATGGTCTTAAGATATGTAAATATGTCAGAAATATTCTAATTTCAGTATTACTTTCAAAGATTATTCCGGCAACTTTTTAGAGTGGGAAGACTTTCATCAAAAATTTGAACTCAAACAGCTCAAACACAAACCTGAGTCGCTCCCACCCTCCTGCAACATGCCAAGTTTGGTTTGAAAAGTCACATATCAACATATCCCACGTCTGACTGGATTGCCTTTTCTCAAACTGCTGTTGAAACCGACAACCAATTATCAGTCAGCCAAAGTCACCCTGTCCGCTGACAATTTTACAAGCAAACATGACTTTGAACTAAGTTAAATGATAGTGAAATTACATCGTTCTGTTTTTTTTTTTTTTCTTTCTGGGGGGTCCTCGGTGCCTTCTTGAAGACTGCTGTGGGATCCCACTTTGACAAGCAAAGCCTTAGATTGCTGCCGATGTTTTTCTCCCTCGCCTGCACACACAAGAAGCAAATAAATTCACACTGATAGCTTGCCCTTCACTAGTGCTAATTCATTAAGTGAACTTTATCCCTGATCTCTCAATGGGAAACCTAGCAATTTAGCCAGGCTCATTTTTCCCCCCTCTAAACTCAATGGGGAGCAAGATCTAGCAAATTAGCACTGATTAAAGACACATTATAAATATCAAGTAGGGTGGCTGATAGCTTCTTTCAGGATAAAATGGCGCAATCCACGGGATGTGAGTGGCTGAGTGAGTGGTCAGAAATGTTATCCATATGCCAAGGCTGATTTGTTCCAACATGTCAGATCATAGGTAAATTTGTTGTTTCTGTTCTGTTGTAAATTTGTTGTAAGACTGTCATTTATAAATGTACTTGTCTGTCTTGTGCTTTATAAATGTTTGTTTTTTGTTTATGTGTAGAGGTCTTTTCTGAAAAAGGGATGCTACCCCTTTGAGAATAGAATAAAATGTTGCCATTTTACATTTCTGCAAACAAACAAATACGTTGAAATGTCAGTGTCTCTGAACTAAAAAATATGAGGCATATCAACATTAAGACTTGCAGCCAGTGTGTCGGAGTGTGCATCAGTGTTACAAGACTGTTAACAGCATGCGCAAACAGAAGCTAACATTAGCTCTTTAGCTACTTTAGCCACATTTGTTTGCTTCCTTTGCTTTGTTAGTCACCAAAACTACTTGGTTACAGTTAGGAAAATGTTTGTTGTCATGGTTAAGGTTAGGAAGAGGTCATGGTTAACATTAGGAAATGTTAACGAATGTTTGTTATAATGGCTAGCTAACATTAGGCTAACTAAAAACAACCAACAACACCAACAAACTCTTCATCCTTACACTGACTGTTAGTTCTTTTATAATAAGTCACGTTACTGCTCCTTCATAAAACTGTGCGTTTCTTATGCCTAGGTGATGCAAAATGTGAAACTGACACGCTTTCCTATGGTGGACCAGCAGGTCTATTACACGCTTCGTCTTGATACTGGGCTGCTTGACCAGGGACTCAAACCGCGGCCTTCAGAAGTCCTGTTGATTGTGATATGTGCCACCACAGCTCCCTCCTAACATGACATGTTTCAGTCACTTAATACTACATCAAACATGACATATCAAGATATCCTTAGTTTGCAGAAACATCAAATGGCAACTTTTTTTTTTTTTCCTGGCAACTGGGCTGGGAGTGACTCCTACTCCTTCAAAATGATAACCCAAAGTCAAAACAAATTAATTTACCAGTTGACAAAACAACAAAACTGGATGCCCATTATTTTATTGAGATATTATAATTGATACACAGCACTTTGGAATAGAGCTGTTTATTTGGGTGGTGATGATTTATAAAATAATTAAATAAATATCCTGTAATTTTCATCCCCATGGCAACACACTGGCTTACCTGCATGTGTGTCTCCTGTGATGCACTAACTGCTACCTTGTGAATTTTGTGCTATAAAGTTCTTTTCATGGCATTCATTTCACTTATCCCTCTGCAGTAATTGCTCAGGCTGGTTAATTCCCAGGACTCTTAATAAGAACCACAGTTTAAACCATAAATTATATCACTGCCGCTCCTGAAATCCAGAGTCTATGTTTAGCACAAAGGGGAGGTGAGTCAACCCAGACTGGTATCACTCTCTTTTATCAAGGCTGTCTTCAACTTTTACCGACCTCAGTGACCCAAAAAACTATTTATAGGAAAAACTTCAGTATATATATATAAATATTTAAATATACAATTACAAGTTTGGTATTTAAAGTGTTCTGTGGTGTTGAAGCACCAACCTACAATATTAAGACATATCATTCCATTGCAATTATTTAGATCAGCAATTACCTGTAAATAAAAAGTTATGTTAATTTCAAAACATCCATTATGACTGAGAGTTTGTGTTATCCATCTTGATTGTCTGGATGTGTGATTACTGTTATGTGACTGGCTGAATGTGAGACACATTAGTTTTGGTCAGTTGTGTAAGTGGTGTCGGGGTCTGCCTCCATGGCTGTTTACTACCGTTTGTCTTAATTGTTGTTAATTGTGGGCAGCTCATAAACAGCTTTCACCCTCTGATCTTTCTCTCTCGCTTCATTTCTGTCTGTCTCATCACCATCCTCTGCCTCTCTGGCCCCTGTCTCCTCTCTCTTCCTCTCTAGTTTTCTCACTCTTTTGATGGTTGTGGCCCTGATTTACCACTTCAGCATGAAATGAGTCTATGAACAAGACAAAGAGTGTGACAGCCCCACTAGCAGTCTAATGAGCAGGTAAATGAGTGTGCTGGTGACATTGCCTTGTGTGGAGGGCTTTGTTGTCGGTACTGCTGCTAAATGCTAAGTTTGTAGTGCTGAGAGGATCTTCACCCCAGAGGATGTTCTTTCCAGAACAACTCAATTATGCAAATACCGTACTTGCCTTACTTTACAGTGAACACATCATATGACATAGAGAGGCCTGTTCAGCTTTACAAGTGTGCAACTTAACTCAGCAGTGCTTTAGTAAAGCAGTCACACTAAAACCAATACCTATAGAGAGAGAAAGCCAAACTATGGACATCGACTGCTGTGAGACAGTGTGCAGTGCAGTCTTTTGAACACTTTTAGTGGTGCTGAGCTCTTACTAAACAGAGTGGAATATATGTGGTAGTCAATGGAGGTAAATGCTATAAAATGATCACCTACCTTTGATTCCAAATATTTACTGAACTATTTACAATGAAGACAGAATTATATGTTGACGCTTGTAAAATTATGGCAATGCTGAATCTTTTCACAACTTTCATTATGTCCAATAGGCTGTTCATTGAGCAATGTGAAAATATAACACTGTGCAGACATGCATACAACATTTTGCATACAGTGGAATCCATATTTTTAATTTTATTCAATGCAAGACGGTAAGACATCATGCAAAAGGCCAACTTTGACAGTATAAATGTAATTTCAATGGTAAAGTCTGTGAATGGAAAATTGTAAACATAAATGAATTACTCAGAATAAATATAACTCAAATATACATTAAGCTCTTAAATTTGCAGTCATGAGGAGGCATTAGCTTGTTTTAATAAGGGGTAATGAGTCAAAGAGGTTGAGAGCCATTGATCTATGCCACGACTGTAATCACTCACTCAATGCTTATTGGTCCAACCAATCAGCATTAACACTGCTGATTGGTTGGGCAAACAGTTAGTGGCCAGATGGTTTCATGAGTCAAAACTAATATGACCTCAGGAGATCACCTCACTGTGACAGGTTACTGTTCTACCTGCCAAAAGTAAAACCTATGTCCCCACATCAAAACTGAAACATGCCCTGAATCACATGGCTTAAATAGTGAACAGATCAACTGATTGACGTCACCATATTGAGTCCTACTATCACTAGCAAATTAAAGAGATTACAGAAAACCACTGCCACACTGCCCTCTAAGGGTTGAAACTTTCAGGCATAATCAGGCATGCACCTCTGGCCAAAGCCAATCAGTGATGTGGCAACAGGTATTTTTAGCAGCTGTCAGTACCAAATTGCCTGTGCCCACATTACTGATTGGGTGTGGCCTTAAGGGCAACATGCCTCAAAGTTTCAATCCATAGAGAGCAGTGCAGTGTAGTTTTCTGCTGGTGTTTAGTCACTGAACATTAAATCCATGAAAGTCATAGGTGAGCTCTTGCGCTCTTGTGGAGAATGGTTTTCCCATGTTGTGTGGATTGACCAAACTGCTAAAGAAACACACAAACCACTGAACACCTTGGCACTTGACACAGGTAGATTATGTGCTTGATGTTGCACAGGCAGTGAAAACACAGCTGTTCATTTTCCCAGCTGATTCAATATGGTTTCCAAAGTCCATCTAGTATCCAAGTGAAACTTTTCAGTGACATACATGTACATACCCAAACCTCGGATGGCCAAACAAATTCCAGATGGTATGTTTAAGTCTTCAAAAAAGCCCTAAAACTTTACAGTGTCAAAGTTCGGTCATCGATCACTCTGAAAAGCTGGACAACCCACAGTTGCTCTCATTAGTGTGTCTCTTTAGAATTCAGCTTTTGAATTTGGAAACACACCATGAAGCTCCTCCAAGTTTGTCTTTGGTGCTGAGCAAATGTGTCAAGATCCTGCCAAGCACTGAAGATCCTCCATGCATATTAAAGGAGGTTCTCATCACCTGTCAAGATGGCAGTACAAACGTTGCTCTGTACTTCAATACAGACAACATCTATTGAGTTATACCTGAGTACGAGGTTTCAGAGACACTTCACTTATTTCACCTCATCTATCACGGCGCCTTACTCATTCACTTATTTCCTCTCTCATACACACAGTACAACTACACACATTTACACATGTGGTGATTGGCCTCCAGTGACTTGGTGCAAGGACTTGGAAACATTCGCACAAAGCACATGCATGCTCAATCGGACACACACACACACACACACACACACACACACACACACACACACACACACACACACACACACATCCCAAGGGCGCAGTATATTTCCTGCAGCAGCTATACAAGCCCTGGACAACAGAGACAGGCACGCACACACACATGCTCCATGCTGGTAGGCCCGTTACGAGACCGTGTTGCCATGTTGGTCTTACCAGGAACACATTCAGCCAGCCAGTTCTGAGAAAAAGTGCACGGAAATATTTCATTTCAAAATATCGATCCCCTCCATGTAATCTAAAATTTATTACAGGGATGATCTTCAATCCAAATATTGACTCCTTCCCAGCAGTATACTTGGAAAAATTACTGCAGGGATGGACTTCAATCCAATTAAGTTGCTGCTATGGCAAAATTGAGTCTGGGTCTTGACAGTATCACAAAAACTCGTTTTAAAATTGATTTATCAGAGGAAAAAAGTTCAATGTCAAGTTCAATGATGAGAACAAAAAATGGAAGAATGTGTGTGGCAAAAGTTGGAGGAAACTGTGAAAACAGGTGATATAAAACTGACTGCAGTCGATTCTGTAGAAGACCAAAAATGACATTAAAAAGTCATAAAACTTGTTGAAAAAGTACATGACTTTTTCATGCCATTTTTGCAATAAATTACAATGCAATATAATACAACATTTTATTTTAATATATATTATAATATAGAGTATTAAAAGCAATTTCAATGTATACAGCTGAGAATGACAAGAAATATAATTGTGAAAGGTTTTTATTAATGATGCAGCCATTATTAGATCAGCACAGTGATTTGCCTAGGTAGACTTTGGAATGTTGCAACAAAGCAGCATGTAGAGACAATGAACACACCCACACACACTAAGCTATCACAGTGAATTCCAGTAATCAAATTTCAGTTAATTTTCAAAGAATCAAACATGTCATCAAATTAGTCAAGAAACTTTTTCTTTTTTTCAGTTGAGCTGAAACATCACTGGCCCCACATGCCTCAGCTTCACAGACTCATTCCCTCTTGTTCTCACTGATACTTCCTGATGTTTCAATCTTAGTTCATTTTTAGAACAAAGCATCATGACAGAAAACACTCCAAATCATTAACTTGTGGTATTATTATTATCCAACTAACTGAAGATGAAATCTACAGACAGTTGGTCTGTGCGCTCCTATTAAAAGGTGTCAGAAATGGCCATCCAAAACAAGGACAGATAAAATTGTTTATAATTTTATGACAGAGCAGCCCCACACACAGTCTGTACCTTTTGGGAAGATTAATTTATTATTTTAATACCTTGGAAACTATTTTTCAGAGAAATTTACAAAACAACAACTGACACCTTTTTTTAAAAAATTGTATTTACTTTTCATGCCATCATATTATTGTTTTGTTGTCTTATTTGTATTATTTGCCTGTATTTTATTTCTTTTTTTTTTTTTTTAAATCATTCAAAGTTAAATATTTCTCTGTTTTAAATGCATCACTGTGCTCACTGGGCAATGCATTTGCAGTGAGTCACCTCATATCATTTGAGAAACCCTCTAACTGCAGTAGTTTGCGTAGTGTGATCAATAATTCACCACAATAAACATAAAAATGAATGCATGGTATTAACATTTCAAAGAAGGGATTCATCATTTACCTGTTTTGGCTTATTGAAGTTGGTCCTCAGCCTGCTTTGATCAGCAGCCTGCGTCACGGTAGCAGCAGGACGTACAGCACAGGATGTTTTTTGCCACCCGGAGCTGTGACAGAGCGGGCTGCAACATCAGCAGCACAAGGGAAATAATATTTAATGTATCTCTATTTGAGGCCATTTTCAAGCTGAAAATCTATGCAGGGTTTTAGTTGTAAGAATAAGACACCAAGCATTGAAGTGAAGCAGGGAGAGTAAACTAGCATAGCAGGGAAAATAGACCGGCAAACCCTCCTCATTGTGCAGAGAATTGCAATCTAGCTGTGAACCAGCCAAGAACCCGCTGCCAAAATAAACTTGCAAATGCAGATGTAAAATGAAGAAACCACTGAAGTTAGAGCTACTCTTCAGTTCATGTGGCTAACAACTTCCACCAGGGTCTATCACAACAGTAGAGCAATCGTTCTTGGGGGGAGCCCATGACATAGAAAACTGACTTTACTGAAGTTGATCAAGGGACAGTCCCCTTGTACTTCCAGTAAGTCAATCAGTGGCTCTTTGTAGCTGCTACAAATGGGCACAGTTAAGGGACTTTTGCTCCCTGAGTGATGACTGGAAGGTCATCCTCCAAGGCTGCCAACAGTGGGCCGCTTAGCTAAGCACAAGCGAAGTGGCACGGCATCTTGCTAATTTTTTTATTCTCCAACTTGGTGAAAGAGTTGTGTAAACATGTGCTCTAGATAGCTGCTAGCTTGCTGGGTGGGTAAATTGTTGGATAAAAGGATAATTTACATGATTTCTTGTAAAAATGTTTTTGTTGCTCTATCCGTCACCATGGTGATACTGCATGATGCTTTGTTTTGGACAGGGAACTCTGTCTCGTAAAAATTACATTCTCATACAACTAAACTGCATTCTCAGTTACTTTTCAAGGGGAATATATTTTTGTGATGGGTTACGATGTTTGTAAGATATCACAAGAACATCATCCCTTAGTTTCATGGCCGCACTAGGAGACAGGTAAGGAGGCGGATGGGTCAAAGAACTGACTTTACCCAAGTGAGCCGAGTCCATCATGCAGTGATAGTGGTGTTCATTTGTTGCAAATGTTACATTGTGTTACCATATTCTAGTGCTTTTTATGCCTAAACCTAACCTTCCCCTAACCTTAACCAAGTGGTTTTGGTGGCTAAAGTAAGGGAACCGGCTAAAATGCCACCCGACACGATATGTTGCTGCCATATAAAACATATTTGTGATAAAATGAAATGAACATAATCCACAGAATATGTTTCCCCCTAAATGTAATTAAGACTGCAGTTTAGTTGTATGGGAACATAATTTTTAGGAGACAAGGTTGGGACAGGAATGATGTTAAAGTACAGTGTTACAAGATTCAGATTGATTGTGATGTTGCAGTTTAACTGGGTAAGGGACTATTGTTATGTCAGTGCAGAGTTATAATATCTTTGAAACAGCAGTTATCTCCTAATGAAATTCTACAAGTGTTCATTTTGGTTGTGATGTCAGAGTTGAGCTGCAGATTCTCTGGGACAATAATGATCTCACAATGGAGTTGTACAATGTTGATGTCAGCATTGCAGCTTGTTTGGGGCAGAAGTGATCTCACAATGGAGCTGTCAAAAGATCAGACTGATTGCAGTGTCAGAGTGGAATTTTAGACACAAATGATCTCACAATGGAGTTGTGCAAGGTTCAGGTTATTGTGATGACAGATGTGCAATATGTTTGGGACCTGACTGACCTCAGAATGTAGTTTGACAAGGCTCAGGGTGATTATGGTGTCAGAGTGGAGTTGCAGAATATTTGGGAGAGGTGTTTTGCTCACAGTGAGCATAGCTCAGTTTGTTTTTGATGTCAGAGCTGCAGTGTGTTTGGACAGGAGGGATTTCACAAAGGGCTTTAAAAGGTTCAGGGTGATTCTGATGATTTGCTATTTGATTGGAACAGGGATGATCTCATCATGGGGAGGGGGAAATGTGATGTTTCCACTGGAAATGTGTTGTCAGAGTTGGAGTTTGATAGGGACAGGAGTGACTTTGCAGTAGAGATCTAGATAAAAGGTATTTGTAATGTCAGGTTGGAGAGCAAAGTTTGAGACAGGAGCAATATCACAAAGGAGTCCTCCAAAGTTCAGGGTGATTGTGATGTCCAAGTTGCAGCTTGTTTGGGACAGGAGAGATCTCACAACAGACTCTATAATGTTCAGGGTGAATGTGGGGTGGCTATTTTCAGTTTGACTGAGACAGGAATGATCTTGGAATGGCGCAAGATGGCAAACTGAAGCTGTTCTGGTGGCTTGTGGTGGCACAACACCTTATTACGACAGTTTGCTGTTTTTTCATTTGGCAGCATTCCTGAACAACAGAAGCTAAAGACAACATCAAGTGGAGGATGTTGAAGCAATTTTCTTTTTATGTTCAAAGATTTTCTGAAGTCACAAAGAGCTTTTTGCTCTTATTAAAGTGTTTTAGATGCTACACGGTTAGAAGAAGTTTGAGAGGGAAATTTTATTATAGGATAAAAGTTTGCCAAATTAAACCATTCATTCATTTATTCATTTTCCAAGCTGCTTATCCTAATAAGGGTCACGGGGTGCTGGAGCCTATCCCAGCATTCATTGGGCAGAGGGCAGGGAAACATCCTAGACAGGTCACCAGTCCATCGCAGGTCAGACACACAGACAAACACATTCACAGCAAATCAAACCAAATTGGCCAAATTTACAGAACATCTGGTGGAAAAGGCAGCAAACTCTCCAGTACATTAGAGAAAACTAAGAGAGATTTTGTAAATCTTTGTGTCATTACATCGTGAGAGGAGATTTTCTCAACAGGGGATATTGCTATCTCATCACATATACCAGGCAAGTTTCAGATGAAACACTTTTTTAAAGCAATAAAAATAAAATATTGTTTCATTCTTACATGCTGTAGAAAACAATGATTGGAAACATGGCTCTAAATTTCATAAGTGAGTGGGGGAAGAGAGGAAGAGGCTGATATTGTTCAGTCATCTAGAGGAGAGGATCACACCAGGCGGTTGGGGGTGGTGGGTTGACTTGTGACAGGGGGCACGGAATGGGATTTGAACCCTTAACAGCAGTAGATTCATCATTAACAATAATAATAGTAGTAATAATAGTAATAATAATAATAATTATAATTATAATAATAATAATAGACTTTTTGTAAATGGTTTGCAGTGTGCAGGTACACGAAAAGCAGCCTACTCACCTTTCCTTCACTTTACAGCAGGGCTGCTTAATGAACTGGTGCTTGAAAACTGTAAACAGCAGCTTGGAACATATTGCTTCAGGCAATCTGATATGTGCGCTGGTGCAAAATCATGTAGTGCCTCAAAAACAAGTGAAAGATCATTGACATCAACTCTAAAAGACACAGCAAGCCAGTGCAAGGTGGACAGTGTGATATGTTCACTCTGTTGTATCAAAGCAAACCGTCTTGTCGAACTGTGTGACATGAGTTAAAGATGCCGCATTGTTGCTGAGATTGGACATTATTGAAAATCTGCTGCTCAAACAAATGCGCCTTTTGTACTTTTATTGGTAGAAGAAAAAAATACATCCAACCCAATTAATTTTTGCAGCCGAGGCATCTGTATTTTTTTCCAGAAATGTTGACAGAGGTAGCCTGTGAGTTGACTGTCTTGCATTCTTTCAATCTCTGTATACTCTTTAAGAAAGAAACTTGAATGATAGAAAACAACAGCATGATTATGTGAAAACCCAATGGAGGAAATGCATCAGATTTGGAATTCCATATATGGGAAAAAGGTTTGTAATCAGTTGTTATGTAAGATTTCCAGGGCGTGTTTGTCATTAAGGCCCGGTAGAGAGGAATTTCTGTTTTGACTTATTTATTTATTTTTGAATGAATTACTGGCTGCAGAGACAGCTTATTCCCTACAGGATATATGGAATCACCATCACATGGCACCACAGGCGTAGCAGCTCATGCTGTCAGCCAGCAGGACGCATCAAGACTCATTTTAAAAAGAGGTGACAGAGTCCTCTTACATTTCATTAAACAGGTAAAGGGTTTCCTTCTGCTGTGTCTTGGGAAACTGCTGAATGAAGTGAGAGGAGGGAGAACTTCATCTGGCGAGGAATAAGAGCATCATTTTTCCCTGTAGGATTTAGTAGCAAGGGGTTTCAATAGACCGGTGGGATTACATGTCAGCACCCACTTCAAAGTAAGATCACAAAATGAATCTAGGATGCGTGTGTGCCATGTGTGTGTATGTTTTCATTCATTACCAGCGGCCTCTTCATACTGAGCCTGCTAAATGAATACAGGTCTGTATGTGTGCACATGTGCCTGCCCACACACACGCCTATTTGTGTTTGTGTGTGTGCTCATCGCAGGCAATTTCTTGACCCAAAGCCCATTAAATTACTGTGGGTCACCATATATCTTGTCATGTCCAGTTTTCCGCTCTCTCTTCATCTCCCCTCCTTTCTCTTTCTCCTCCAATTTGTGGAGAATGTGAGCCAGATAAGAATACCGCTACTGACAAATCCAAATCCTCTTGTTTTCTTGTTTCCCTTCCTTTTGTTCTGTCAGTTTCTGCTTCTGTCTTGTCATCTCCGCATTCCTCTGCTGTTCTCTGCACTGTAGTGGTGATAGCTCATGCCTTGTTGCATCAATTTCCAGTGTTGTTGCCCCCTTCTCCCTGCTCTTCCACTCTCCTCTGCAACCTAATATTGCCTCCCAGTGGTGAGGAGGAGAAAAAAAGAGAGGAAAAAAAAAGTCAATCCTGAGAATGATTATAAAGTATTAAAATGTGCTCCAGAGCTGGAGAAATTGCAGCCTTCTATACCCTGAAGCAAAATCACTATAATATTCAGGGCATATTCTCCTGAGGATTTACTGGATGTCTGTAGTACTCAGTGGTAATTTAGGAACCTTACTGTACTTAAAGGTAGTTTTTAGCTCCTATAGTATCCCCATAATATTCCTGCCAGATATTATATCATTTATAAATAATATTTGCATACTAATCTTCTAAAATGTACTGTGGCATGACAATGTGCTTTTTATTTTCACTGAAAGCTAAATGACACTATAAGTGTTGCTAATTGTTCATATTCAACCTGGTATCAACTGTGTAGCAACTTAGTATCAACCTAACGCTAACCAAGCCCTAATCTCCCCCTTAACTTTGCTTGTAATAAGTTAGGCCCACTGGCACAGGGTGTCTGCAGATCCTGAGAAAAATATCTTAAATTTGTTTACCAAAATGTAAGGCCTTAATTGGCTTTATTGCCTTCTCAAAATGCCACAGGTATAGAATAAAAGGATTTATGGATTTATTTTCCTTTACTGCATAATTAAAGCTAAAAATATCCATATATTGTGATTTCAGGGAGTTTACAATGAGCACATTGTTTGATATTTAACTAAATACAGTAAAATATAGGGTGTTCAAAACATTCTGATTGGCAGTGTATGTTATTTTTTTACTCTACCTCCATCGGTCACCCACTTGTTTTACTCCATTATGCAGTCACCTTTATGTTTCAACACACATTCACACACTAAATTGTCTCTAAACCCACTTACAACTGGTGGTGTTGTGAGCTTCTGGCAAACTGATAGTGGGCTTGGTGTTGATCAGATGTTTCTCCAGTGCTGGAACCTAAAACTAGTCAAGTAAAGAAAGGAAAAGTTTTGGCTACATAAAGAAAGTACAAATCAGAGCTTTCCCAGCTACTTTCATGTCAGATGAAGTGATCATCCAAATTTGTCAAACTGTATCATGATCAAATACATCATTAATTATGAGCATAACAATTCAAGTAATCAAAGAAAAGAGAAAGCTATCTAAAAAATAAAATATCTGTTCAACTCAGAACTTTTTTTCTGATGTTGTGCAAACCTCTAGTTCTGTTTGATTTTGTGCTTGTGTTTCTGTATTCTAGACTCTGATGAATACAAATGCATGGTTTGCATTGACTGATTCGGCGTTTCACCATCTGGCAGACATCTATCTGTCTTCATTTCGTTATCATGTTTCTCCATCTTTCAATTTTTGTTTTCTGTTCTCTGCCTTCATTCATTATTGAGCACGTGTGTATCTGCTTCCCCACGCAAAACTCTGCTGCATGGAAAAGAGCAAAAAACAATAAAGCCACACAAGCACAAAATAACATTCAAATAACATGAACAAGTGAATGACTTAATTTTGATTACTTAAGGACAAGCAAGATAGAACCCAACCAGCTAAGGAAATGTTGGTGTTTAAGGTGTCGCGCTGCAGTGCCTGTCTCTCTGTTTCTTAGCATCTCTCTTTTATTCTGATGTTCAAAGGCCAAGGCAGATCTCAGTCAGTCTGAGGCCAAGATCAAAAGTCCCTGACAGAATTTTAAGTGGGAGCAAGAAGTTAATGGTGAGGAGCGTGTGGTGTCAATCTAGCCAGAGAATGTAAGTCATTAGTATTAGCATTTTTAGTGGAAACAAGGGAGATGTTTGCCACTTATGGTGACATTTTCAAAGTTTTAATAGCTATGCCACTTTCCATACCAGTTTGTGTAGCTTTCCAAAGCAATCACCAATGATGGTGATCTGTTTTTCTTAGACAGTTGCACAGAAATACCGTAAATATGAAAAATCATATTTGACATTAAGCATAAAAGAACACTACATGTCTCCAGTGACATCTGAGAAATGTATTGACAGATATGCCGGTGCACAGCAGTGGACTGCAAATTGATTTTGCCTGTCTTTTGGAATCAGTGTAATCTAAACTCTCTTTGAGGCAAAAATCATTTGGGCAAATGAGATTGCAATTAAGACAATTACGACCAATTGTTAGAACTAATGATTTTTAACTGAATAGTGTTAACATGGCAACAGCTGCAGGGGAGCAGAATACAGTACATAAAGTGCCTAGCTTTTCTAGGCGCTAGTGCTCCCCTGGGCTGCTAAACATAAACAAATGCATAAACAAATGTGAACAAAGTGGATTATAACAATACAAAAAACAACAAGTCCTGGTACCCATTTTTTGAGGAAATGAAACGTCTCTTTTCTTGCCATTTTCCTGTTTCAATTAAAAAGTAGATCCGGCAGATAGCATCTGCAGGAAACTTATGCATAGTAGTCTTGCATCTGGAAGAAATGACCTAATACTGTTTTCACAAATAATATTAATTACACACAGACAAAAAAAGGGGTACTGGGCAGTGCTGGACCCAAATATTCAACTATTGGTATTCGGTTCATTGGGTAGGTTTTATTTTTTTGGGATTCAGATATGTGTTTATTTATTTTATAGTAGTTTGACTTTACTCGTCATTTTTTATAGTCATGAATTGTCAGGCTCAGTGTTGTGTTTCTCTAGTGTAACATCTAGTGTCTCATCTTTGACCTGCAGAGGGTGAACCCGCCCAAAAAACATAATGCACATTAAGATTTGATGCATACAGTACAGTAAATACATATAGAGTATATTTGAAATCTTGAGCCAACAGTGGATGCAGTATGGTCTATGGATGCCCTACATGTTTATTTGATCAGATGATTGCTGTCATTTTAGAGATTTTGGCAGTGAAAAAAGCCGCTGACTCTTTTCAAAGGTGCGGTCACATCAGAATTCAGGTCACAGTTATTCTCACATTGCACCGAATCAGGATGTGACATTACATGCAGGTAGAGGTTCTAGCCTTACTTGCATGCGATGACCTAAAAACTACCAGCCAGGCTGCTTGCTGTTTATGTGGAAATTTGTAGTCTGAGAGCAGTGTGATGTACAGCACCAGGGAGTGGGATGCTGCCATAATCAAAGGTCCTCGGTTGTGTTGGCTATAAATGAGATGTGTTTCTTTTTGCTGTATGTGCAAAATTCACAGGTCAAAGAACTCTGGCCTTCGCATACGCATGTAGTGATTTTATTCATCATTTACATTGGTTGTCAGATGATATGCATGGGGAATCCAATACATTTCTGTGTAGGTGTAAGGTTAATGTGACCATACCAAAAGTCATGGCCACATGGTATCCACTCGCTAACACTAAATAATGGGAATACACTCACATTACCTTATTGAATTTCACAGTAATTCAAGACAACCACATCCAAATTTGACAAATCAATCCCTCCAGCTGGGTTCGAGGAGCAGAGTTAGCCAGATGATTTGAACGGGTCAACATCAAAGTGGCCTGCATTCATTTAGCAACATACAACAAGCAGGGCCCAGAGTAGGATGAAAAGCCCGGGTCGATGCATCTTAACTCAGCCTCTAACTGAACGAGTCCCTGGTGGTGAGAGTCAAGAGGAACAGTATTCAGGTCAAATGGATTTTAGATGTACTTTTATAACAAAATGGTTCACAGAGCAACAACTTGTATCTGTGTGCGTGTGAGCGTGTGAGTGTGTGTGTGTATGTGTGTGTGTGAGTGTTTGTATGTGGTTGAGGCAGTGAGCCAGAGGTGGCTTGGCTGATGAGCGGACACAGCTGCAACTAGTCAGGCTGATTAGCAGCCTAACTGTATATCCAGGCTGTTAACCATTTGTCTTGTCTTGCAGTGGGATTGATACCAGAAAAGCATGCCCACACACTCTCTCTCTCTTTCACACACACACACACACACACACACGCACACACACACACACGCACGCACACAGAATGGGATAGAGACAGAAAGAAGATGTGGAGATGCTTTGGACTTCAGTAAAAGAGAGGATCTTGAGGAAGATGCCACCTGCGTTGTTTCACCCACTATTTGGATTTCACAATAGCATGTGAGTCGTGTGTTGAGGCAGCTTGGTGTTAATGATGTAACGAAGCAAACGTGGTCTTGAATGACACTTCCTTTGTCCAATACTTTCTAGTAGTGAGGCATTAAAGGTACCATTAAGGTACCAAATTTTGATAACCAGCTCTAGTACTAACATGTTTGAGATTGTAAGTGTGTCAAAAGAAAGTGCTGGTTACATGGCTAAGCGGAGTGCCACAGTTTAATGCATTTATGAGAAACCCTAAATGGGTTAAAACATACTTGGATGGCCAAATGTGAAACACTGCACTATAAATCTCTCTTTTGGAAACAGGAAACTCACAGCGCCATCAAAGAAATCTTGAAAGTGTCCACCCAAAAAACTGGTTGCAAATGGGGGTTTTGTCGAGTTTTATTTGGTATTTACAGTAACGCATAGCCTTGTACACATCCACACATCACTCCTGCTGAGTCAGCTAACCCTGCATTCATTTGAACTTCTGTCTTGTTAATTGCCAACCTGTGCTGACATGGAATTCAGGGTGTCAACTTGGGATAAATGAATCTTCTCAAGAAGTAACTCCTCCATGGGGACAGCCAAGAAAAGAGCATCTATTTTAACCCAAGTTGACAAAGTGTTGAGTTCAAGTGAACGCTGCATTAACCATGTTAGCAGCAGAACAGTGTGTGCACCATACAATGTATAACGGTAAATGCTGAAGCTTGTTAGAACACACTGAAATCATTTAGGGCTGGACAAGTTCAAGATGTATGGAACTGCAGGCTACTGTGAGTTTCCCATTTTCAGAAAGCACATTTATGTAGTTGTTGAGGCTGAAAATGAGTGTTTGACTGGTTTGAAAGACCTTGGTTGACATTTCTCCTCACTAAAGCAGTGAGGTTGTGCTAGGCCTTTGTGGTTTTAAACAGGGGGTATCAATATTTTAATACAGCCTGGGTTGAAAATACCAAACATACCCTTTAACTGATCAAAGAACATGTACAGTCTAGGTTGGCTCGTCCATTCTACCGTTCTTCCATTAAAGACCTTTTCAGTGTGTGTTTGGTCAACCTGATCTCACAGAACTACATGAAATGACCATGACTTTCTTAATGCATTAGGTGGTGCTGCTGTGCAATGGGTCACAATTACATGTCGACACCACAGAATCAGTGTGAAACTAGATATGTTACTGTGTGAAGTTAGCTAGAGGTCGGCTGAAAAAGACATTGTACATCCTGTCCTCCAAACAAAAGCACCACTCTTGATTATAATGTATTCAACTAGTTGGCTACTGTTATCTAAGGTAGCTGTTGTGGAATGGAGAATAAAGAGTATTACTGTGCTCGTTGCTTCTGCATACATCATATGTCCCAGAGGCCATAGTTTTGAAACTCGCTGTTTAGTGTTTTTGCTGCTTGTGTCGGGACAGTCTGCTGAGATGAAGACCTGTCTAAAATAGGTTCGAGTACTAAATTAAAGTCTCCTCTGATAAAAGCACTTTGTTCTACCCTCCTTGTTTTAGTTTAGCACGCTCTATATCATTCAAATGGCTCTCCTGTAGTAAGGCTATATCAACTTGATGTTTTAAGTAGTTTATAATAGTTTATAATTGACTGTCTTTTTATACAGTGGTTAAAACCTTTAACATTGAGGGTTAGTCTTCATACCAAACTGTTGCGGTTAAAGTATAAAATAAGTGACGATAAATGAAGACAAGGTAAAAAGATTAAGAAAAGAATACTTTAAGGATAAACTAGTAATAATTACCCTTTATTGTATTGATGTCTATACCTACTGAGGTTGTCTTACCTATGTTGAATTTACTTGGTAATAGAGGAATTGTGAATATAGTTGGATTGCCATTAGTCATTCCAATGCAGATATAAATAAATAAGTATCTGAGAAATCCCTCTTGGTTCAAGGCAGTGAATGGATAAACATGAAACTGAACCCTCTTAGTTGGAGTCAATAAACCCAAACAAAAAAGCAGTAAACCATCATACCCAGTATATGGATCAGTGGTTGAATTTAAAATTAGCACAATACAAAGAACCTTCAGCATTAGGGGGTAAAAGAAAACTTTAAAAGTAAGTACGAGGAGCAAAGAGAGAGTAAAACCCCCCTTAACCAAGTGAGTGGAGTTATGTTTTCTTTCATGTTTTCCTTTGTGTATTCAGGGTGGTCTATGTACTCTCTTTGGTTTGGAATTTCTCCAAAGTGGGTAGCTCTACTTCAAGTGGAGACGAAATCCCCACTAACATTAAAGATAAACTTGGAGAGAACACAAAACCATTAAATAGAAAACGAGGAAAGTATACATATATGTATGTATTTACTTTCTGCATAGCCAAGTGGTCTAGCCTCTGAGCTAACTTACATAGCAGCGAAAGTGATCCATCAGTTTGGTAATTTACAGATAACCTGGCTGTTAACTAACATTCAAACCATGGCTGAGACCAGTTACTCGGTATTTCACACAGATAATAGCAAAACTTACTCTGACCTATAATCCCATTTCAACCCTTATCGTAGCAGGGTACATCATCTCGTATTTCCCTCCAGCCAATCAGAGCTGTTTTTTCAAGAGGGTGAAAGCCATTCTCTTTTTATGGCCAGGGAATATCATTATTTTGAAGTTGCTGTACAGGAGCTCTTTCCTCTTATAGGCAGCGTCTAGGATCCAAGTCATATCTCTGAAGCAAAGGAGTTTGAGAACAAAGGCTCTAGGGGCTCCCTGCTCGATCGGTCCTCTCTGTAGTGTACAGTGGCTCTCTCTATCTCTAAAGGGCCGGAGAGTCCCAGGATCTCTGGCAGACATTCTTCTAGAAAGTCCACAGCATTATCTCTTTCTACTCCCAATGGGAATCCCATGATTCTCAAGTTCTTTTAGCACTGTCTGCTCTCATAGTCATCCAACTGGTCTCTTAACTCCGCCACGTCTTGTTGGTGTTTTTGTTCCAGCTCTGTCAGCCCTTGGCATTTGTCTACAACAGTGGCCTTGAACTCAGAGCATTTGGCTTCCAGTGCGATTACTTTTGTGTTAGGTGAGTGTATAGCATCACTCATCTTTTCCAGTGCAGCATCTACTTAATGTAGCCAGGTCGCAATCTAAGTTTGAATAGCTGCCAGTAACTTCTGCATTTCAGTGGAAAACCATGGGGGCAGTTCTGACGCTTGTACAGCCATAGCCAGCTCTGGCTCACTGTCAGCCTGGGCTAACATTTGCTCCTCTACTGCCCCTGGGTTATCAGTCGATTTTTTTTATCTTGGTTTCCTGGTCCATGGGTCTTACACAACATTCAGTTTGCCCAAATGAGGTTGTATTTCAGAATATTGATTATAAAGGGCCTTACTCATGACAAATGTACAAAGCACACCAGAGGACCAAAATGCCTTGATTGTTCACCAAGCCGTGACCGAAATTCTCCTGATCACACATCCAGGGCCGGCTTTTGGCATAGGCGGTATAGGCAGTTGCCTAGGGCACCCACATAGGTAGAGCCAGCACTGCACACATCGATAATTTACATGGCTACTTTGTTAATTGAATTTAAAACAAACAAACAAAAAAAAAACATATGTAAGTGACATAACAGTGTTACAACAAAAAGTAGAGCCTGATTTATAGTCCTTGTTTCATGGTGGTCGGTGTGAAATGCATTGTGAGATGCTTAGCAATCTACTTCAATGTGAACAGTCTGCTGGTGATAGACTGCTGGTTGGTTGAATGGGCAGTGTGTAGTCCATACTATTTGAGTATGTAGGAGGCAGCATGGTAGTAGGTGATTCCAAACACAGCCATAGTTGTTACCAAGCTAATGCAATTTTCACGTAATTTTTTATGTAATTTTTAACGTATTTTTTCCCCATTTTGTGACACCACCACATGTTGTTAAGAAAGTCATATTTATTCAATGTATTTCTGTGAGACTAGCCTTTCAAGGGTGGGCGAGTGTAAGAATAGCAACCTCAACACTGCAACAGCGGTAGCAAGGCAGAAAAATTTAGCTACATAGCAACAGCTTGACAATCTAAAATTATTGCTAGGGTGCTGAGCGTGACGTAGAAGGCAATGATTCACACGACAAGATCGTCTCAGTACTTGAGAGCAATCATGTGGTTGTGACTGCTGGCAGGTCAGCTTCATGTGGGACTTGAAACACTTCACGCAGGGCACCTTCAAGGTCCACCAAGTGAGCTGGTGGATGTCACTCGTCTGAATCCCTGCAGTGTCCGGAAAAATCAGGATGCAAAAAAAATTCTGTTATGGCACCCCGCTGCCTCAGAGGACCTGCACAGTGGTCAACAGCACAAGGCTATGATTGTACTGGGCAGCACCCGGGTGTGAGCATGTGTAAATGAATAAATGTGAAACACGGCTTTACCAACAGAGTCTTTGTGCCAAACGGAGGGTTTAAAATAAAGCCAAATCACTGGCCTTTGTGTTTTAGTTCTCATACAAGAGGAAACAGTTTCCAACTCCAACAGCAGCAATACAGCTGTGATAAAATGGATCAAACTGTAGATTCATTTATATCACAAACTGCAATGTTTGGTTTTGAACTGCTGGGAAAACTACCGTGTTGAGATAAAAGTTCAGTTTCTGCCTCTTTGAAAAGGTTTTTGAGATCCCTGAGCAGCACTTTTTAAGAGAGCAACAGCGAAGGAGGCAGGAATGCACACAAATCTATTTCAACCCCACAAACAAGTACAGATGGATCCCCCCCCTGCCAAACACACATACGTCCATACACAAGCTGAACACACACGCACACAGAAAATGAACCACTCTTATCTTAGTTTTGTTTTTGTGAATTCTGTTTGGTAAATCTTTCAAAGTCATCGTTCTATTACTTTGGAACTGTGCTTCAAGGCTTCCAGTGTAATCACAGTGTTGTTTTCTCCTCGGTGGTGTTAAATGTGTGCAGGTGTACCAGGTTGAACTCACACATGCAGCTTCCAAGTTTTGTCTTCACTGTGGCCATTTTATCAGGCCCAGAATCAAAAGTTATGAGCAAAACTGGCGGCCCTGATGGCTGTAATTTGAGAATAAACACTAGAACCCCCAAATTCCATCAGCGAACTGTGTTCCACATCTGTAAGTATCGAACACTATGCCATTTTGAAACGCTGACCTTATTTGTCCCAGAACTGTTTCAGATGATCCTGCGGAGGCCTGTCACTTATTTTGGCAGAGCTTCCATTGCCTCGCCTCGTCCAATCACTGCTTTTAAGGAAATTACTCACTGCAGAGCTTCAAATGGCAGCCCTGCCTCACGGATGATCAGCTGCACAAGTGTGTGAGAATGGCTCTTAACTCCACTTCTGCCAGCGTTCAAAATACTGGCAGGACAAAGAGACCTACTGAAGATTTTGGCACTCTGTAAGTGTTGAAAGCGTTTGCAAATCTAGCGCTAAAATTAAAGTTCATATGATGTCTGGAGCTGATCTTAGCTGCTGTAAAGTTGTTTGTTCATTTTAAAGAAACAGAAAGCCATTAACACTTAACACTGCATTTTTCAAAGCTAGTAAATAAATAAATAAATAGATTCACAAAATATTAAAAGAATTAATGGTACATTTGTTTAAAGAAGAAAACCAGAAACCTTTTATTTTGAATTATTATATTGTTATATTTAGAATTATATTGCAAGAAAAGTAACCCTAAATTACTGAAAAAATTGGGTATTGGGTTGTACATGAAAATTACCCCCTTAGGTTTCAGTATGTTATACAACTCACCGTGCAATAAGAAAAAAGTTTTGGCAATAATTAGATCTCAAAAGCACAAACTGTATTGTCCAGACAACCATATTTGTGTTTGCGTAACAACAAA